>JAVDOI010000088.1:562500-590000 GCA_032191485.1 Leptoclinus maculatus | reverse complement strand
CATGAACAGAAGCATATATAACACTTTACACACTGAAAACACAATAAAACACGATCTACGATAACCTTACTAGCCTCGTGCTAAATATCGTCACTTTTTCGCGTTCATTTTCCCGAGATACGCAGCCAAAAAAGTCCAGCGAAAGACGTTCCTTTACCGTCCAAGCTAAAGCTACATACTTAGCAACATTAGCTTCCGACCCGGCTTCGAATGTACATTTCGGATTTACTCTCCGGCAAACCGTTCAAATGTTTGCCGGGGAAGAGCACCCCCGGCAGCCAGTGACACCGCTGAAGATTTCTGAAGTTGCACTCACCATTTCGAAGAAAAATTACAAAAGAAGTCCTCAATATTCCATTCTGACCGCTGAAGCGCCTTTTCCCATCTATTTCCCGTCTAATAAAACTGTTTCCTGGAGAAAGGGGGGTCAAATGAGCTCGGGGGACCACGTTTCACATTGAGTACGCTCGGCCTTTTACGCCAGGTCTCGGCTGCGTAAATCGGCTTTTTCCGGAAAACTAAAGACTTCCTGGAAATTCCGTTGACACCACTCCATTGGCCAGATCCAGACATGTGCAAAGAGATGTCATACGAAGAAATCGACCAACCAGAGGCTGTACAAAGGCCACTCAAACTCTATGGCGCATTCTGCCGTGAGTCGGCGGCCCCAAGAGGCTTTGGAGAGGGTTCTAGCTCTCCAAAATGATTCCAAACTGCTGTATGTGATAGATTGTGCATGTACAAGGATAAAGGAAGTTAAATATATCGTTATTTAAGTTATAAAAGTACAATGGAACAGCTGGAGAGGCTGTTTCTCAAATGACGACCTCTCGTGACCTTTCGTACGTTTATGTCTCTAGCGCTGGCCTACTTCACTCTATTCACTCCAATTCTTTTTTGTATGACTACTGCCATTGTTTGCTATGATGCTGGGTGTTAGGCTTTACTGAGCCTCATTTAATATAGTATTATCAATAATAGTGTTTTTTCACCATACGAACCTGACATTTTCAAAAGTGGAGCTGTGTTCCATCTTCATCTGCTATTAACCAGTAACATATACACAATATTTACACAATTCATATGAGCAAACCCTTCTTAGTGTTATTAATCCATTGAAATTATTCAAATAGACCTTGTAGTTAGAGAGTAAGGCCCCTTTGAGTATGGGTATAGTATTTTCGAGCAGAAGCCAAAAAAAAGTCCTAGGGAGGATAGGGTCCAAAGAGTTTTAATCTAACCTTCTGTGATTAGCTGAAACGGTTAGCTGAGACATCTAAAAAACAAACAGTCTGTATATAAATGTAACAACATGCAAATAAGTGTTTGATGAAAATTGCAAAAACATTTCAAAAAAAATATTTTTGGATTTCTATTACTTAAAAAAAAAAATATGTGCCTTTTTCTCCAGGACTCCAGACTGAAGGAAATCACAAATCAACAGGTACATAGAGAAAGAAAAGAGAAATAAAGAATCAATGAAGCAGAATCAGAATCAGAAGTCAAGTTTTAGTTTGATCTTTTCTTAATTAAACTCACTTCTTTACTGACGACTCTCTTGTTTCTGTTCAGAACCTGTCAGGTTGGTGGGAGGAGACAGTCGCTGTGCAGGAACACTGGAGCTGAAACAGGGAGACTGGAGACCAGTGGATGGCTATGACAGGACCCTGAAGGAAGCAGCTGTTGTCTGTAGAGATCTGGACTGTGGCTCTGCTGTTTCTATGGGACAGAGAGAGGAGTCCTCAGAAAGATCTGTGTGGATCATTAACTCTGATTGTGTTCAGTCTGGATCTCCTGTGAGGGAGTGTTTAATATCATATTCCTCTTCCTCCATCATGGATCTCACCTGCTCAGGTAAGCTAATCAGTGACATCATCTATGTGCCAATCTAATTCATATTTTTCAATCCAGTCCCTCTCTACCTACATACTGTGAATCTGTATATAACACACTCTGAGGTGTCTCTATCCCTTTATGAGCCTTCAGCTGTCGCTTCCTTATTCAGTGTACCATTAGATTCCTCATTGTCCTCTTTCAAACGTGACTTTTTTGAATGTTTATTTCTGCTGGCTCAGCACCTTATTGCTGAAGTGGAGACATGTTACTTTGTTAAATTCAAGGCACATCTTCTGAGGTGTGGATACTTGTGTTCCATCAGTAAGTCACTTATTTTTTCATTCATGCCAGGTGTTGCCTTTGATTTGATCTCAATGCAAATGTGCAGTGAGAGAATCTCTTCCTCAGCAGCAAAGCTGTCCAGGTGGAACACTGATACTATTTTACACTCAGTTAAGCACTTCTGATGATGTGATCTTGCTCCACATAGATGTCAAGCTGCAGAATGTCTTTGCCCTGATGTTTCAGTTCTGCCTGCATGTGAAGAAAGTTCACAGCATTAAAGTCTACTTCGCAGCAGTTGTAGCTTTAACGTGTTCCCTAATCCTGTTAATGACATGTTTATCATAACCCTGCAGCTCTAAATTAGGTTTGTTGAACAGGCAAGGAAGAGTTGTCAGAAAAGCTAAATCTAAAAGCCACATCAAGTCCTCTAGCTGTGCATGTTCTGCATGTAATGAAAGATTCAGAAAGTCTCACTGAATCTCAACAACAATGTGCCTCTGCTCATCCATCTTACATCTGTGTGCAGCAGTAGGTCTCTGTGTTCCATGTCCTATTCCAAATGAGATGAGGTTGCCATGTGACAATTCACCCTCGGGTTGAATTGTATTTGTCAGAATATGACACTTGTGTAATCTTAGAGCGGATTGTGCACAAGAGAGTTACATAGATCATTAATTTCATGATTCCATTTTTTGGCCTAAACTTCTTGCAATCAGCTGGAAATCAGACAGATTAATTGGTTGGACACCTCTGGTCTAGACCTAGTGGCTGACCCACAGTTATTTTAGTGTTTTTTTACCATTGTGACCCATTTTATTCAGTGTGGCTTTGTGGCACAAAGGCAGTAAAACTGCCTGTGCCAAAGCACACTGACTGTAATCCTGCGGGACTATTATTATTATTATTGTTATCCAGGAAGTTTGGCGCACTTCCCCTCACACAGCGTTGCCAACAGCGGCGCGAAAAATACATCCAGACGTGCGGCCTGGTCAGGAATAGTGTGCTCAGTATTTTTCGGAGAGATTCGCCCAGCGGTTTTCCAGAAAATCCCCAAAAACTGAGCAAAATTTCTCCATTCACTTGAATGGGGTTTCGGCGTGAAGAGAGCAAAAAAACCTCTTAACTTTGGGTCCATATTGACTAGCCATACTTTAACGTAGAAACATGATTCAAAGTTTAAAACGTAGACAAAACGCTGGACATTATTGAGCCAAATGGACATTTTGATAGCTAGCACAGTTTTCATGAACTCACAGATTCATTTTCAGGAAAATTTGGGTCTGTTTCTGACTTTATAATGGGTGTGTATTGCGCAGCTTAGAGTGCGTGGTGTCACCGTTATGCTGCGTTCACACCAAACGCGGCGCAAATTATTCGCGCGAGTAGATTACATACAAAGTCTATGCACAGACGCGATGAGACTGGAGTGACGCGAATTTGTGATGAAGCCTGTCATTTAATAACCTCTGTGTTTGTGTGTCAAACATTATGAATATGTCTCCTCTCCCCCTCTCTCACCCACCCAGTCCCACCCTTTCAAAATAAAAGCCCAATAGAGTAACCGTATCTTAACATGAAGCTCAGAATGAGGTTCGTACAGAATACAAGATTCAATCCAAGAGTATGAATCTAAAATGCAGAAAAGAGAGAAGCGCTATCTCAATCGAACCTGAACGACACTACCGGTAACATCGGAGTGTATATATATTGCGACGTCTTCGGGCAGTAGAAGCCACACTGTCAACATTTCTTTAGGGATTTTCTAGTTATTATTATTATTGAATTGTATTGTTTTTTAATTACACCTCTGAATTGTTGCTTCATGACATCTTTTTATTTAGTGTCTGATGTCTTTCATCTCTCTCTCTCATCTTCTATCATCTCTCCAGACTCTGTCAGGCTGGTGAATGGGACTAGTCTGTGCTCAGGCAGACTGGAGGTGAAGTCTAACCAGTCTAACCAGTCTACCCAGTCTACCCAGTGGTGGTCCTCAGTGTGTGAAGATGACTTTGACCAGCAGGATGCAGAGGTGGTCTGTAGGGAGCTTGGCTGTGGGGCTCCTTCAGTCCTCCAGGGGGCGCTCTATGGAGAAGTGGAGGCTCCAATGTGGACCAAAGAGTTCCAGTGTGGAGGCCATGAGTCTGCTCTCCTGGACTGTAGAAGCTCAGGCTCAGATAGAAACACCTGCTCACCTGGCAAAGCTGTTGGACTCACCTGCTCAGGTAGAAGAGGAGCTGCAGCTTTGATCTGGTTAATTTCTGTTCTACTGAAACTCACTTTGTTCTTTACTGACGACTCTCTTGTTTCTGTTCAGAACCTGTCAGGTTGGTGGGAGGAGACAGTCGCTGTGCAGGAACACTGGAGCTGAAACAGGGAGACTGGAGACCAGTAGATGGCTATCACTGGACCCTGAAGGAAGCAGCTGTTGTCTGTAGAGATCTGGACTGTGGCTCTGCTGTTTCTATGGGACAGAGAGAGAAGTCCTCAGTGAGATCTGTGTGGAGGATCAAGTCTGACTGTGTTAAGTCTGGATCTTCTCTGAGAGAGTGTGTAACATCAGATTTCTCTTCCTCCATCATGGATCTCACCTGCTCAGGTAAGCTAATCAGTGACATCATCTATGTGCCAATCTAATTCATATGCTTCGGTCTTGTCCCTCTCTAACTACATACTGTGAATCTGTATATAACACACTCTGAGGTGGCTCTATCCCTTCATGAGCCTTCAGCTGTCGCTTCCCTATTCAGTGTATCATCACATTCCTCATTGTCCTCTTTTAAACGTGACTTTTTTGAATGTTTAACTCTGCTGGCTCAGCACCTTATTGCTGAAGTGGAGACATGTTTCTTGGTCAAGTTCAAGGCACATCTTCTGAGGTGTGGATACTTGTGTTCCATAAGTAAGTATAATAACTTTTCATTCATGCCAGGTGTTTCCCTAGATTTGATCTCAATGTAAATCTACCATGTCCTACTCCTCCAAGTGAGCACAGTCTCACAGAACAGAACTCACAATCTTCATGGCAACATCCATCACTTCATTCATCTTTAACATCTTCCCCCAGAATGCTTGCTGGTGAATTGTACATGATAATTAAGGGAGCCGGGACAGTTTACTGTATTTGCACAATATGATGAACCCGGTAGCGCTAATCCATCTCGTAGCTTCTGTGCACCGTATTTTAATGCCGCTCTAAATTGCCCTACTTTGGTAAGGACACGCTCGCATTGTAGATAAAACAGACAGTGTTGAAATCTCAGTCAACAAAAAGAAATTCTCCTCCCAGTCGGACTAAAAATGTTAAGTATTCGATCTTTTGACTGTTGATATTTGTATTTTGAGCTAATTTAGCTAGCTGGTCGATCGCATGGGCAGGTCTAATCTTCTCCAGTTTGTCACTGACAATGAGGCAAGGCAAGGCAAGGCAAGGCAAGTTTATTAGTATAGCACATTTCAACAACAGGGTAATTCAAAGTGCTTCACATAAAACCATTAAAAGCATCAAAGCATAAGGCATAAGAAAAGGAGATTTAAAAACAATTAAGAACATTCATTGAACATTAAAAACAGTCATTAAAACATTAAAAAAATGAGCAGCGACCAAGAGTCCAAACGTGGCTAGGGACAACAGGACAGTGACATAGAACGTAGATAAGAAGTGGACGTAGTCACTGTGACGTCATCCATTGGTTTGTGGACTACCATTTTGAAACCTCAAATTCAAGATTTTGGCTGTTGCCATCTTGTTTTTTTCCAACCAGAAGTGACATGAGAGGGTGGAGCTAAATAAAACATGAGTGGAGCCAAGTACAATCATTTTTAGGCAACCAAAATATTATAATTAACTTTCATGAAGTGAAAACACACTGTGAAAAGGTTAAAGCTGTGGGACTAAAACACAGACAACTCCCAGACTGGACATTGCCGTGGTAGAGACCTGTCAATCACTGTGTAGCCCCGCCCTAAAGCATCCCCTGCTTTATGGTCTGTTTGACTCTAAATGGACCATAATGTACTAAATGAACATCATGCTGTATTGAAGAAGACTTGAAACTAGAGATTGAGACCATAAACTCATGTTTACAATGTTTACTGAGGTAATAAATCAAGAGAGAAGTAGAGTCATTTTCTCATAGACTTCTATAGAACCAGAGGAGTCGCCCCCTGGTGGACACTAGAGAGAATGCAGGTTTAATGTAGCTCAGCATTGACTTCACTTTCAGACCTAGAGGTTGTCACATAGACAGTACCCAGCATGCAGCAGCAAGCCAACACTTTAATGTGATTTAGTATTGATTGGCTGTTGAAGTTGTTACGTGTTGTTTATAGAAGCCTACATGTAAAAGTGATTTTCTGTTAAGTGATACATTTGTTGATTTTACCTCTATGTGTGTAATTTGACGTGTTGTCACCCTTGTGTTGAATTGTATCTGGCACAATAAGACACCTGTGTTGTTACACTACTAGTGGGGTGTGCACAAAGAAGCCACATAGATCATTCATTTCATGATTCCATTTTTGGAGCTAAGCTTCTTGCGAACAGCTAGAAATCAATCTGATCGACTGGTTGGACATCTCTGGTCTAGACCTGGTCTCTGACCCACAGTTATTTCAGTGTTTTTCACCATTGTGTCGTATTTTGTTATGAAAACTTCTCAGTCAATGCAACTTATTGTACCAGTATTATGTTATGACATGTTATGTATTATTATAATTATTTCTTAATATTATTATTATTGAATTGTATTGTTTTTTAATTACACCTCTGAATTGTTGTTTCATGTCATCTTTTTATTTAGTGTCTGGTGTCTTTCATCTCTCTCTCTCTCATCTTCTATCATCTCTCCAGACTCTGTCAGGCTGGTGAATGGGACTAGTCTGTGCTCAGGCAGACTGGAGGTGAAGTCTAACCAGTCTAACCAGTCTAACCAGTGGTGGTCCTCAGTGTGTGAAGATGACTTTGACCAGCAGGATGCAGAGGTGGTCTGTAGGGAGCTTGGCTGTGGGGCTCCTTCAGTCCTCCAGGGGGCGCTCTATGGAGAAGTGGAGGCTCCAATGTGGACCAAAGAGTTCCAGTGTGGAGGCCATGAGTCTGCTCTCCTGGACTGTAGAAGCTCAGGCTCAGATAGAAACACCTGCTCACCTGGCAAAGCTGTTGGACTCACCTGCTCAGGTAGAAGAGGAGCTGCAGCTTTGATCTGGTTCATTTCTGTTCTACTGAAACTCACTTTGTTCTTTACTGACGACTCTCTTGTTTCTGTTCAGAACCTGTCAGGTTGGTGGGAGGAGACAGTCGCTGTGCAGGAACACTGGAGCTGAAACAGGGAGACTGGAGACCAGTAGATGGCTATCACTGGACCCTGAAGGAAGCAGCTGTTGTCTGTAAAGATCTGGACTGTGGCTTTGCTGTTAGACAGAGAGAGAAGTCCTCAGAAAGATCTGTGTGGAGGATCAAGTCTGACTGTGTTAAGTCTGGATCTTCTCTGAGAGAGTGTGTAACATCAGATTTCTCTTCCTCCATCATGGATCTCACCTGCTCAGGTAAGCTAATCAGTGACATCATCTATGTGCCAATCTAATTCATATGCTTCGGTCTTGTCCCTCTCTAACTACATACTGTGAATCTGTATATAACACACTCTGAGGTGGCTCTATCCCTTCATGAGCCTTCAGCTGTCGCTTCCCTATTCAGTGTATCATCACATTCCTCATTGTCCTCTTTTAAACGTGACTTTTTTGAATGTTTAACTCTGCTGGCTCAGCACCTTATTGCTGAAGTGGAGACATGTTTCTTGGTCAAGTTCAAGGCACATCTTCTGAGGTGTGGATACTTGTGTTCCATAAGTAAGTATAATAACTTTTCATTCATGCCAGGTGTTTCCCTAGATTTGATCTCAATGTAAATCTACCATGTCCTACTCCTCCAAGTGAGCACAGTCTCACAGAACAGAACTCACAATCTTCATGGCAACATCCATCACTTCATTCATCTTTAACATCTTCCCCCAGAATGCTTGCTGGTGAATTGTACATGATAATTAAGGGAGCCGGGACAGTTTACTGTATTTGCACAATATGATGAACCCGGTAGCGCTAATCCATCTCGTAGCTTCTGTGCACCGTATTTTAATGCCGCTCTAAATTGCCCTACTTTGGTAAGGACACGCTCGCATTGTAGATAAAACAGACAGTGTTGAAATCTCAGTCAACAAAAAGAAATTCTCCTCCCAGTCGGACTAAAAATGTTAAGTATTCAATCTTTTGACTGTTGATATTTGTATTTTGAGCTAATTTAGCTAGCTGGTCGATCGCATGGGCAGGTCTAATCTTCTCCAGTTTGTCACTGACAATGAGCAGCGACCAAGAGTCCAAACGTGGCTAGGGACAACAGGACAGTGACATAGAACGTAGATAAGAAGTGGACGTAGTCACTGTGACGTCATCCATTGGTTTGTGGACTACCATTTTGAAACCTCAAATTCAAGATTTTGGCTGTTGCCATCTTGTTTTTTTCCAACCAGAAGTGACATGAGAGGGTGGAGCTAAATAAAACATGAGTGGAGCCAAGTACAATCATTTTTAGGCAACCAAAATATTATAATTAACTTTCATGAAGTGAAAACACACTGTGAAAAGGTTAAAGCTGTGGGACTAAAACACAGACAACTCCCAGACTGGACATTGCCGTGGTAGAGACCTGTCAATCACTGTGTAGCCCCGCCCTAAAGCATCCCCTGCTTTATGGTCTGTTTGACTCTAAATGGACCATAATGTACTAAATGAACATCATGCTGTATTGAAGAAGACTTGAAACTAGAGATTGAGACCATAAACTCATGTTTACAATGTTTACTGAGGTAATAAATCAAGAGAGAAGTAGAGTCATTTTCTCATAGACTTCTATAGAACCAGAGGAGTCGCCCCCTGGTGGTTAGTAGAGAGAATGCAGGTTTAATGTAGTTCAGCATTGACTTCACTTTCAGACCTAGAGGTTGTCACATAGACAGTACCCAGCATGCAGCAGCAACAGCGTTGGAAATACACGAGGGCAAAGGGCAAAACTGACCCTAAGAAATATAATGTTGCCCCTGATATCACTAGGAGAGGGCAAAAAATGCCCCCATAATTTCCTCTAATAATAATGATAATTTAATGAACTTGTCAAAAAGATCGTAGCCTATATGACCCGGTCCAGTTGCCATAGAATGTTTTACTGAACGTTCTAAAACAATAAATAAATGGAGCGCTTCTTAATCAGACCTGTGACTGTGAGACTGTGGTCAACTCAGCACACTCACATGTTAGTCACCTATATGCTGAAACTCACGGTAAACGCATTCAAACGGCACAGATCGGGAGCGAGCAAAGGACTTTGAAAGTTAGCGGAAAGATTACCGTGAGACAACATCCGGTTTCTTCAGACGAACATCCGGTTTTCAGAATAAGACTCCAACAAAGTATACATATTGCATAATTGAAATTAGATTAAATGAATTATATTCACATTTAGTATAAAACATGCTACCTGCATCTCGTGAGTTAAAGGGAAAATACACCTAAATTGTGCGTAAAGTGTCTTTATTCTTTGATTTGAGGGTTGCTGGAAATTAATAATACCTGACTGACATCAATTAAGATATTTTACTAAGCAACAACTGAACTGAATTTGTACCTTCAAATGGCACATTTTTGAAATTTTTAAGGTGCTATAAAAATGTTTTTCTCAAAAATTCCACACAATGACTGATGTATATGTAATCAATGCATTGTTGACTGAATAATTGTTAATAGTTGTTTAAAAAATTTAATAATAACAATAACTACAAAGAAATAAGAATACAATTGAATATGATCGTCTGATTTATGTTTTCTGTTTATTTTTTGTTAAAAAAATCGAAGAAAACACTTTGAATCTGTAGACTACTGCCTAATAGTCTTATTATTGTCATTTGATGACAATTGCTCACTGTAAGCCTAATTAAGTATATTTATTAATTTGAACAAAGGTTAAATGTTATTTCACAAGTTTCAAAAAGTCAATTATCTTTTAAATGCTCCTGGATTTCAGTCAGTGGGGACAAAAATTGCCCCCTAAAAAATATGTAAATTTCCTACCCTGAGCAGCAAGCCAACACTTTAATGTGATTTAGTATTGATTGGCTGTTGAAGTTGTTACGTGTTGTTTATAGAAGCCTACATGTAAAAGTGATTTTCTGTTAAGTGATACATTTGTTGATTTTACCTCTATGTGTGTAATTTGACGTGTTGTCACCCTTGTGTTGAATTGTATCTGGCACAATAAGACACCTGTGTTGTTACACTACTAGTGGGGTGTGCACAAAGAAGCCACGTAGATCATTCATTTCATGATTCCATTTTTGGAGCTAAGCTTCTTGCGAACAGCTAGAAATCAATCTGATCGACTGGTTGGACATCTCTGGTCTAGACCTGGTCTCTGACCCACAGTTATTTCAGTGTTTTTCACCATTGTGTCGTATTTTGTTATGAAAACTTCTCAGTCAATGCAACTTATTGTACCAGTATTATGTTATGACATGTTATGTATTATTATAATTATTTCTTAATATTATTATTATTGAATTGTATTGTTTTTTAATTACACCTCTGAATTGTTGCTTCATGACATCTTGTTATTTAGTGTCTGATGTCTTTCATCTCTCTCTCTCTCATCTTCTATCATCTCTCCAGACTCTGTCAGGCTGGTGAATGGGACTAGTCTGTGCTCAGGCAGACTGGAGGTGAAGTCTAACCAGTCTAACCAGTCTAACCAGTGGTGGTCCTCAGTGTGTGAAGATGACTTTGACCAGCAGGATGCAGAGGTGGTCTGTAGGGAGCTTGGCTGTGGGGCTCCTTCAGTCCTCCAGGGGGCGCTCTATGGAGAAGTGGAGGCTCCAATGTGGACCAAAGAGTTCCAGTGTGGAGGCCATGAGTCTGCTCTCCTGGACTGTAGAAGCTCAGGCTCAGATAGAAACACCTGCTCACCTGGCAAAGCTGTTGGACTCACCTGCTCAGGTAGAAGAGGAGCTGCAGCTTTGATCTGGTTCATTTCTGTTCTACTGAAACTCACTTTGTTCTTTACTGACGACTCTCTTGTTTCTGTTCAGAACCTGTCAGGTTGGTGGGAGGAGACAGTCGCTGTGCAGGAACACTGGAGGTGAAACAGGGAGACTGGAGACCAGTAGGTGGCTATGAGTGGAGCCTGAAGGAAGCAGCTGTTGTCTGTAGAGATCTGGACTGTGGCTTTGCTGTTTCTATGGGACAGAGAGAGGAGTCCTCAATGAGGTCTGTGTGGATCATTAACTCTGAATGTGTTCAGTCTGGATCTTCTCTGAGAGAGTGTTTAACATCATATTTCTTTACCTCCATCATGGATCTCACCTGCTCAGGTAAGCCCATCATCTAATTTATGCTTCGGTCTTGTCCCTCTCTAACTACATACTGTGAATCTGTATATAACACACTCTGAGGTGGCTCTATCCCTTCATGAGCCTTCACCTGTTGCTTCCTTATTCAGTGTACCATCACATTCCTCATTGTCTGTTTTCAAACGTGACTTTTTTGCTTCTTTAACTCTGCTGGCTCAGCAACTTATTGCTGAAGTGGAGACATGTTTCTTCGTCAAGTTCAAGGCACATCCCATAACTTTCCCTTCATGCCAGGTGTTGCTCTTGATTTGATCTCACAGCAAATCTGCTAAAAATGTTAAGATTTTGATCTTTTGACTTTTGATATTTGTGTTTGGAGCTAACTGGTCAATCGCAGGGACAGTTCTAATCTTCTCCAGTTCATCACTGACCATGAACAGTGACCACCAGTAGAACTGTGGCTAGGGACAACAGGACAGTGTCACACAACGTAGATAAGAAGTGAACGTAGTCACTGTGACGTCATCCAAACGTTTGTGGACTACCATTTTGAAACCTCAAATTCAAGATTTTGGACGTTGACATCTTGTTGTTTTATAACCAGAAGTGACACGAGAGGGTGGAGCTAAGTACAACCAAAATATTACAACTAACCTTCATGAAGTGAAAACACACTGTGAAAAGGTTAAAGCTGTGGGACTAAAACACAGACTGGTCAATCGACTGGTCGGCCACCACTGGTCCAGACCGTGTCTGACCCACAGTTATTTTAGTTATTTTACAATTGTGACCCAATCGTATGTTGTTATGAAAACTTCTGTGTGTTGTACCAGTGTTATGTATTATTATAAATATTACTGAGCATTATTATTATTGACTGATGTTATGTCTTTGCTGCACCTCTGAATCGTTGCTTCATGACATCTTGTTATTTAGTGTCTGGTGTCTTTTGTCTCTCTCTCTTTCATCTTCTATCATCTCTCCAGACTCTGTCAGGCTGGTGAATGGGACTAGTCTGTGCTCAGGCAGACTGGAGGTGAAGTCTAACCAGTCTAACCAGTCTAACCAGTCTAACCAGTGGTGGTCCTCAGTGTGTGAAGATGACTTTGACCAGCAGGATGCAGAGGTGGTCTGTAGGGAGCTTGGCTGTGGGGCTCCTTCAGTCCTCCAGGGGGCGCTCTATGGAGAAGTGGAGGCTCCAATGTGGACCAAAGAGTTCCAGTGTGGAGGCAATGAGTCTGCTCTCCTGGACTGTAGAAGCTCAGGCTCAGATAGAAACACCTGCTCACCTGGCAAAGCTGTTGGACTCACCTGCTCAGGTAGAAGAGGAGCTGCAGCTTTGATCTGGTTCATTTCTGTTCTACTGAAACTCACTTTGTTCTTTACTGACGACTCTCTTGTTTCTGTTCAGAACCTGTCAGGTTGGTGGGAGGAGACAGTCGCTGTGCAGGAACACTGGAGCTGAAACGAGGAGACTGGAGACCAGTAGATGGCTCTGACTGGACCCTGAAGGAAGCAGCTGTTGTCTGTAGAGAGCTGGACTGTGGCTCTGCTGTTTCTATCAGACGGAGAGAGGAGTCCTCACTGAGATCTGTGTGGTGGATCTACTCTCACTGTGTTCAGTCTGGATCTTCTCTGAGGGAATGTTTAACATCACATTCCTCTTCATCCATTATGAATCTCACCTGCTCAGGTAAGCCCATCTATGACATCATCTCTGACAGCAATGTTTCCAGTATGTTCCTTCCTCTGTCACAGTGACAGTCAGTGGGTTTCCATTGGACTGAACTGTAAAGTTAACCAGGACAACGACATCCTGAAGTGTAGAGAGGTGGGCTTGTTTCTGGAAGCTTCAAACCCTCCATAGACTGCTGAGCTCCACCTGAGAGGACACACCTGTCTGTCTGTCTGTCTGTCTGTCACACTTGTGACATCACGTCCTTATTCAGGGTCCATCTTGTTCAACGGAGGGTAAACGTGAACTTGTATCATCTCTCTGTGTTTACAGACCTGCTGCTTCAGCCAATCATCTCTGTGTCCTCCTCAATGTACGGGGTCTCTGAGGCCCAGCAGCAGGGGGCTCGGGTGCTCAGGCGCTCCACCTTCACCTTCTGCTGCTCCATCCAGCCACAGTACCCAGGAGGCTCCTTCCAGCTCACCTTCACCTCCTCCAACTCAGCACAAAACTACACCCAGCCAGCTGTCAATCACTCTGCCCACTTCCTGTTTCCTGCTGCAGAGCCCGCCCACCAAGGAAGCTACAGCTGTGTTTATCACCTCTATGTTTTTAATCATAACTTCTCCTCTGAGAGCCGTCTGCTCTCCATCACTGTCTCAGGTAAACTGACTGTTTACATGCAGGTTTGAAGATGATTGGTCCAGACTGACTGAAGATGATCAGCTGACCACAGAGTCCATGCATGTTGTTGTTTCTGGAATCACACGGTGACTCCTGTCGTTGTGTTACACATGTCATATAGTAACCAAACTTAACCAAAGTCTATGAATGGCAACAGCTAACAATACACTGGTTACCAGGATAACTCTGGTTCTCTGAGAACTGAGGGAGGCGTTTCACTAAGTCACGCCCCTCTAACACTGACTAACCAATCACAGCGTTGCATAGTCCAGCTCTGACCAGGAGTTCTGCTCAATAGACTCTCATCAAAGGTTTCAGGCTAGTTTAGTGGATTTGGAGCTAGTCATGGTTAAACGTTGTTTAATAGTGATACTCATTAACCAGAGGTTGGAAGGAGATGTATGTTTCTAAAACATTAGTGGAGCTATTGTTAATATTAGCAGAGTACGTTAGCACGGCATTAACTAGCGTTAGCACTTAAACTGAATGTATTTTAAAGTGGTATTCCTTCATTTCAGTTATTTTCTCTGGATCTTCAGGTGATGTGGTGGTTCACTTTTACACTTTAGTTGCGATCTTCATCTTTTTAACCTGTTTTCATCCTGATAATTCCTTCAGGTGCATTTTGTAGACCCTTCTGTCTGCTGCTCTGAAATCACTTTTGAGTTTGAACACAAATTTCTTCAAGGAGATCAGTTAGTGGCAGTGTGGGCTCCATGGTAGCTCTGACAGCGTGGGGCAGGACTTCGCTAAGGGTCAATTAGCCTGTGAATCATATTGAAATGGGCGTGGTCACGTGGATTGAAAAGAAGCTGAACAAAGCTTTAGTCTCCCCCCTCTTCTTTCCCTCTGGGGGGGACAAGATGAGCAGATCCTGACTGGACACTGACTGTGGCTCTTGCACACCTTGTGTTGGTCGACCTCGATGGAGCTGCCACGGTGTGACGGCTAGGCAGGAGGGAGGATAGCGCCTTTCTTTGTTACGAAGAAGATCTATTGTGTGTTGACGTCATTCTCATTGTCCTCTTTGCCGCCTCCTCACAGACAGGGAGCAAGCTAAACTGAGTAAACTCTGCGTCAGGGTCCTCACTATTTCCCCCAAACCGTCTCAGCTCTGGGCTTTGCATTTAGGAAAGAAAGTTTGCCGTTTCCGGAGACCCCTGGGCCAGCCAATCCCAAAAGGCTTGTTTCTTCAGCTTGTCGGCCTCCTTCTCAGGTTGCCGCCACGACAGCTACCGATGACCTTCCGACAATAGCTCCTAGCAGCCCCTTTCACAAGGCTTTGGAGGCTTTGATCATGGCCCACTTGCATTCCATGTCCCCAGCTTCCCCCGGGATACACGGAACATCTTCCGGATGTGGGAGTTGAAGACCTTGCGGCCAGGGGTCTCAGCCAGATGTTCCCAGTTCACCCTCACTACATGTTTGGGTTGACCAGCTCTGTCCGGCAGCCTCCCCGCCATCTGATCCAACTGACAACCAGGTGGTGATCAGTTGACAGCTGCGACCGCAGATCTGATGATACGACCACAAAGTCGATCATAGAGCTGTGGCCTAGGGTGTTCTGGAACCAAGTACACTAATGAGCTGAACATGGAGCACAGAAATCCAACAACAACTTGGGTTCAGATCAGGCAGGCTGTTCCTCAGGGGCTCATTAGTATCTCCACACCCGCCTGGCGCCTCTCGCCCTGGGTAACTCCGGAAAAACGTAGCGTCCAGCCGCTCTCCAGGGGTTTGGTTCCAGACATGTGCTATACGTGGAGGTGAGCCCAACTATATAGTTGGTACCGCTCCACCAACCACACTAGCTCCGGTTCCTTCCCTGCCAGAGTTTACATTCCACGTCCCTAGAGCTAGTCTGCAATGACCGGGGGTTGGTACGCTTAGGTTTCCTGCCGCCCGGCTCACAAACCCCTCCACCAGGTTAGGGTGGCGATTTATTGGAGGGCAATAAGTGATTCTAGATTTCAGGTCAATGGGAGCTGTTAGACTCATGATGTCGTGTGATGTAATGACTTTGTCCATGTGTTTCATCAGATCCATTACCTCTGATCATCAAAGCGATCGTCCTGCCGCTGTTTCTGCTGTTGGTGAACGTTGCCCTTTACTTCTACTGTAAGGTACTGACACACGTCTGTTGTTTAGACCAGCCACTGAAATGAAGCTCTCGCTCTGTGTTGAGTGAACTGAAGACAGGACTGTGCTGTCATGTCTCTGCAGGCCAACAGGGGGCAGATGCCGGGCAGACGGGAGAACATTGAGCTGGATCATTATATCCTGTGTGTTCCTGCAGCTGAAGAAGAAGGAGCTCAGGGAGCAGAGTAGCTCCACCAAGGACCTCATCTCACATCCAGATGATTTCTACCACACAACCACCATCAGCTCACTTGTATGTACATGTTCCCTTTAAACAAGAAGGCTGGACTATTGTATTACATTATTATAGCTGATCTTTCTTACTCTCAACATGAAAAGACCAACACGTTGCTGGTCTCTACATACGTTCTGACGTCCTGTCTGTGGCTCTCAGCTCCAAGCCCATTGGTTCCTGCTGAAGACGTGAATCTTAAACACCTCACAGATATAAAGTTTAATTTAAAAGTAGACTTGAGAGCAGGTTTACCAGACTCCAAGCAGCCGGTGTCTTAGAAACCAAGGACTATCAGGAACAATGTAAATGTTATGTATTGAATTAGAATAAACATGAAACATTGACATATATCTTCTACATTCTGTACAATAATACTCGATGTTAAAATCACATTTAGAAACATGAACACATGAATCCTGATATAAAAGGAAGACAGAGCCCCTACTGTTGGCTGTGTAGATCTGGAGCTCATCAGGGTTGGAGAACCACATCTGGTTCCATGTTGACAATCTGTTGGTGTTTGTGAAAGAATTATTACTTCATTTTTTAATTTTCTGATTTCATAGGAATGTCATTTAATTTCGATATGAACGATTTAGCTATTTTTTATAACTAAGGATTTTGCTTATTTCATGATGTACTCAATTTTGTTTATTAGGGGAATTGTTTATTTCATACGAGTGTTACATTTGTTGCTTTTTATTCATGACAGCTTTTTACATTATGATAACAGTGAGCAAAAAAACCAAAGAGGTTGTGGGATAATCAACAAATCAAACAGTGTATTCAATAATGATGAAAGATCTGTCTCAGGAATTTAGTTTATTTTTGTATTTAAGAATTTTGATTAATTTGTGCTAAAGGAAGAACTCATGTTTCTGCTGAAAAATGACTTATTTAGAATAAAAAAATGTCTGTGAAAAATAATTTTGAAATGTTAAATTATTTTTGATACAATATAACTAATTATTCAATCTGAATGAAATATGAATACATGTAGCAGGAGATTCAGAGTTCATTGAGATGAAAACATGAATCAAAATGAGAGGATTATTCTACGTGGAGACGACTTTAGGACGTCTGCTCACAACCAATTAAAGACAAAATGAAAACGTGTTTCATGACTAATTAAAAAACAAAAAGACACATTTAGTACTCGTACTTTAAGGGTTATGAGCTCCTACGTCATAATTATGAGTCATAATGTTGACTTAGAAAATCTAAATCTTGACTTTGTACATTACTTTTGCAGTTGTCTGTCACAAATATATCTTATTTTACTTTAAACATGTATTTCATCCCTTTATTTTGATTTCTTATCTTTTACTTGTGTGATTTTCTTTTTATACATATTCAATGAGCGTTGTTGGAGGAAGCTTCTCTGTAATCTATATGACAATAAATAAATAAATACAATGAAACGGCTACTTTTGATTGACCATCAGTATTTTTAGTTTTTATTGTTCCAAACTTTCCATCTACTTTTGTTTCTTCTTTTTCAGCAGAAGTTTGTCTTAGAAAACTGAAGTCGACTCATAATTTTGACAAAGAGATTTAAATAATTTGGACTGAATATAAAGTGATCTGGACATGTGTTCAACTGAAACAAAATACTCTTATGTATCTTGATTTTCATATGCATCCTTTGAGATACACACTGATAGTGGGGATTCTTATTGAGCAGCACCACAGGATGTTATCGGTGAAAGTGTGACTGCTGTAGCTTTAAGAAGCTGTTTCATAAAGGACTCGTCTGTTCTTTATTAGGGAGTCCAGGACATCAGGGCTCTGAGTAGGAGTTTCTAATTAACGACACAGAAGAGTCGGATGAATACAGGTTAGATAACGTTTGAAACAATACATGATGTGTGTGTGCTAGTCTACAGAATATTAAAGTGTTTTAGCTTTAAAAGCCTGAAACATGTTTCCTCCCAAAAATATGAAGGTCACTTATCGTCACAAAAAGAAGTGTGTTTTTCTGGATCAAATAGCGAGAGACTATATATTGTTCCATAACAATAGTGTTGATTAATAATTGGTCCACCTTATGTTTGCTTTGGTGTAATCAGTCTTCTTAAAACATGCTTATCTAATATTGTATTTCCATCAGGATGTAGAACTCAGCAGTGACACCAACTTTATCCTCCACAGTGAGGACTCGCATGAACTCTTGACTTCACTTCCTGTTTTATTTTGTCATTCACCTACCCATGCTTCAGCAGTGACTTTACTTCCTGTCTTTGTTTAGAGTGGTTATGAACTGTAAGTCTGAATATTAAAGAACACTGTTTCATGTGTTTTTACAGACACTCTCAAGGACTTATACAGACTATAGTCTGAGGTTACTAGTTCCAGGTTCATTACATTGTATTCTAGTAGTAATGCCCACAGAGAAACAGAAGTCAATTCTGAAAGATTACATGAAGAAGGTCATATTAAACTTAAACAGATGTGACATCTTAGCTGTGTAAACGTGGAGCAGCTCTGTGCACCGAGCCGAGGGTCCTGTGTCATGGGGGTTGGCTAGTTTTATGGTGTTACCTTAAGTTATTACTAATTATTGATTTCCCCTATTGATTTCCCTCTTGTTTTCTTTCTTACATCTACAAATGTTAATGTTTTACTTTTGTATGTGAAACTTACTGCAGTCAGTCATTTACATGTAGGCTATATTTGTGTTTTGTTGGCTGAAATAACAGGAGGAGACCAAATAATGTTACCAGCTGATATTCTGATGTTTTGAGGGAACAGTATGAATTCCACACATTAAACACTCACCTGCTCTGAATGTGGAAGAATGTAGGACTGCTCTTGGGCTGTATATTGGGTGCTTGCTAATCTTCACTACAAATATCGGTCAGCTCTTCACTCAATTCAACGTGCACCTTTGTGTAAGGTTAACACCGTAAAGGAACATGGCTATCCAAACGTTCTTCGTCCTGTCATTCAGGATCTCGCTACTCTTGAGGACCATGGTGTGTGTGTTGAACAACTAGCAGAACGTGTTAAAGGCACTGTACTGTATGTAGCAGCAGACAACTTGGGGGCTCACTCTTTGGCAGGATTCCAGGAGAGTTTTGCAGCCGATAGCTTCTGTTGGTTTTGTAGGTGTGAGCGAGGTGATATACAGGATAAGGAGGTCCGATCGGGTCTATTGGAGCCAAGGACCAGAGAGAACCATGATAGACACGTGCAAGAGGTTTGACATGACCCTACTATGGCCAAAGATCGTGGTGTGAAAAGGGAGTGTCCGTTGAATGAAAACTGGAGACACTTTCCTGTGGTGGATGGTTTTCCACCTGACATTCTGAATGATTTCTTGAAGGGTGTAGTGCTAACAGAATTGTCATTATGTGTTAAGACTTTGATTACCAAGAAGTGTGTTTCTTTGGACTCTTTGAATAAGGCTATAAGGCAGTTCCCGTACACATGTTCTGATAAAGCTGACCAACCACAGATCATTCCAAAGACCTTCATCTCTAAGGGAACCATTGGAGGAAATGGCCATGGAAAGTGGTCTCTCCTGAGACTGCTTCCATTGATGATAGGTGTGATGTCATGAGAGGGAGGGTCATCAATGGGAGATACATCCCCTCCCAGTGGTTGCAGCAAAGACTACAACCCATCATGGCATCTGGGTAAAAGACTACAATTCCCATAGTCAGCAGGGCAGGCGGGGCCAAGGCTGCTGCCCAGCTGAAAGAGAGGGGCCTGATTACCCGGCAGGTGGGTGTGTGGAGACAAAGGAGAGAATGTTTGGAGAGAGGAGGACAGGAGCGAACGGAGAGAGAAAGAGTTTAAGTTTACGTTAAAGACAATGAACCAGAAGAACACTGAAGATACTTATGTTTGTGTTTTGTAGTGGCTTTCGGCTGGAATTAAGTTTACCTTTTGCTTAAAGAATCTAAATATATATTATTTTGAATTAGAACACACCCGCTTGTCGTCTTCATTTGTGCACCCACGCTTCACAAGCTGATCCCGACCTCTCAAGACATCACATAGGCTACAATATCCCTGAGGGGGCTCAAGTATGGGAGATGCTGATGCTTCTAAAAGATATACTGGATTCGGTATTGTCATCGCACTTTACTGAAGAGTTAATCCACTTCCTGGATTGCAAAATCTCAGAACACACAGAGTTACTGCAGAAAACTTTTCCGGACTACAAACTTCGTCCGAAACATCATTTCATTGAACACTAACGTCAAATGATGAAAACCTTTGGCCCACGAGATGATGTGTGGACGATGCGTTTTGAAGGGAAGCGCACATTCTTTAAAAAGGTTGAACATGACAGTGAAGAACGTAGCCCACAGGCAACATTTGTCCCACAACATTGATTCCATACAATTACGCGTTGGTCCAAGATATCTACGTTTCAAAGCGGGATATCGAACGGTTGAGAAGATACGGCAGTTTAAAATATCAATCCAGAACTCCTCAGAGCTGTCCCTGAAATGTCCCTAATCGTCCCATTACTCACGACCAAATGGCACTGTTTTACCCATAACTCCCACCAAATGGCAGTATATGACCCATAACTCCCGACCAAATGGCACTTTTGTATCCCATAACGCCCGGGAGTTTAGGGCCGAAAAGCGCCATCTAAGGGACATCACTCGTGGGGTTCCCAGATGTCCCTTATTGTCCCAAAGTGAATTTTTGAATGGCAGTTATTGTCCCGCACGTCCCGAGATTTTAGCCACCTGGTGGACAAAAGCGGTAAAGTGCCATTTGGGACAAACCTTCCAAAACTTTGGAAAATCACAACTCGGCGACCGACGGTCCGAATGGAGCGCCGCTTTTCCACGTAGAACTTGGGCAAATATGGTATATTCCCTAGCGGTCTCCCGATTTTTAGCGGCACTCTTTATGCCAGGAAGGTTTAGCTGAAAATCGTCCTTTTTTTCCCCGACGGTGTAATGTTAATGTAGTCCGAATGTCCAACGGGGGAGTAAGGCCGGAAAGGGAAGGGGGGGAAAAAAACAAAAAAATAAAAACAGATAAAGTCCTACAGACAGTCCTATTCTGTAAAGGAGGTTAAACCCAGTCCTACTCTGTAAAGGAGGTTAAACCCAGTCCTACTCTGTAAAGGAGGTTAAACCCAGTCCTATTCTGTAAAGGAGGTTAAACCCAGTCCTACTCTGTAAAGGAGGTTAAACCCAGTCCTATTCTGTAAAGGAGGTTAAACCCAGTCCTATTCTGTAAAGGAGGTTAAACCCAGTCCTACTCTGTAAAGGAGGTTAAACCCAGTCCTACTCTGTAAAGGAGGTTAAACCCAGTCCTATTCTGTAAAGGAGGTTAAACCCAGTCCTATTCTGTAAAGGAGGTTAAACCCAGTCCTATTCTGTAAAGGAGGTTAAACCCAGTCCTATTCTGTAAAGGAGGTTAAACCCAGTCCTATTCTGTAAAGGAGGTTTAAACCAGTCCTACTCTGTAAAGGAGGTTAAACCCAGTCCTATTCTGTAAAGGAGGTTAAACCCAGTCCTACTCTGTAAAGGAAGTTAAACCCAGTCCTACTCTGTAAAGGAGGTTAAACCCAGTCCTACTCTGTAAAGGAGGTTAAACCCAGTCCTATTCTGTAAAGGAGGTTAAACCCAGTCCTATTCTGTAAAGGAGGTTAAACCCAGTCCTATTCTGTAAAGGAGGTTGAAACCAGTCCTACTCTGTAAAGGAGGTTAAACCCAGTCCTATTCTGTAAAGGAGGTTAAACCCAGTCCTACTCTGTAAAGGAGGTTAAACCCAGTCCTATTGTGTAAAGGAGGTTAAACCCAGTCCTATTCTGTAAAGGAGGTTAAACCCAGTCCTATTCTGTAAAGGAGGTTAAACCCAGTCCTACTCTGTAAAGGAGGTTAAACCCAGTCCTACTCTGTAAAGGAGGTTAAACCCAGTCCTATTCTGTAAAGGAGGTTAAACCCAGTCCTATTCTGTAAAGGAGGTTAAACCCAGTCCTATTCTGTAAAGGAGGTTGAAACCAGTCCTACTCTGTAAAGGAGGTTAAACCCAGTCCTATTCTGTAAAGGAGGTTAAACCCAGTCCTACTCTGTAAAGGAGGTTAAACCCAGTCCTATTGTGTAAAGGAGGTTAAACCCAGTCCTATTCTGTAAAGGAGGTTAAACCCAGTCCTATTCTGTAAAGGAGGTTAAACCCAGTCCTACTCTGTAAAGGAGGTTAAACCCAGTCCTACTCTGTAAAGGAGGTTAAACCCAGTCCTATTCTGTAAAGGAGGTTAAACCCAGTCCTATTCTGTAAAGGAGGTTAAACCCAGTCCTATTGTGTAAAGGAGGTTAAACCCAGTCCTATTCTGTAAAGGAGGTTAAACCCAGTCCTATTCTGTAAAGGAGGTTAAACCCAGTCCTACTCTGTAAAGGAGGTTAAACCCAGTCCTACTCTGTAAAGGAGGTTAAACCCAGTCCTATTCTGTAAAGGAGGTTAAACCCAGTCCTACTCTGTAAAGGAGGTTAAACCCAGTCCTATTCTGTAAAGGAGGTTAAACCCAGTCCTATTCTGTAAAGGAGGTTGAAACCAGTCCTATTCTGTAAAGGAGGTTAAACCCAGTCCTATTCTGTAAAGGAGGTTAAACCCAGTCCTATTCTGTAAAGGAGGTTAAACCCAGTCCTACTCTGTAAAGGAGGTTAAACCCAGTCCTATTCTGTAAAGGAGGTTAAACCCAGTCCTATTCTGTAAAGGAGGTTGAAACCAGTCCTATTCTGTAAAGGAGGTTAAACCCAGTCCTATTCTGTAAAGGAGGTTAAACCCAGTCCTATTGTGTAAAGGAGGTTAAACCCAGTCCTATTCTGTAAAGGAGGTTAAACCCAGTCCTATTGTGTAAAGGAGGTTAAACCCAGTCCTACTCTGTAAAGGAGGTTAAACCCAGTCCTACTCTGTAAAGGAGGTTAAACCCAGTCCTATTCTGTAAAGGAGGTTAAACACAGTCCTATTCTGTAAAGGAGGTTAAACCCAGTCCTATTGTGTAAAGGAGGTTAAACCCAGTCCTATTCTGTAAAGGAGGTTGAACCCAGTCCTATTGTGTAAAGGAGGTTAAACCCAGTCCTATTCTGTAAAGGAGGTTAAACCCAGTCCTACTCTGTAAAGGAGGTTAAACCCAGTCCTATTGTGTAAAGGAGGTTAAACCCAGTCCTATTGTGTAAAGGAGGTTAAACCCAGTCCTATTGTGTAAAGGAGGTTAAACCCAGTCCTATTCTGTAAAGGAGGTTAAACCCAGTCCTATTGTGACAGAGACAGACTTCAGCTAACCTGAACAGCTGATTCTGGTTCAAGCCATTCCTCAAAGCCATCACAGGCTAACATCCAAGCCTGGTTTTAACAATCAGAAGCACAGATAATGAAGTCACAAGACGATGGACGCTTAGAGAGACAGACGTGACGTTCACAGCACACAGTACAGAGTGGTACCACTTTAAATGGTAGATCGATGAAGGTGCGTTCAGGTGTCACTTCAGCTGTTTTATAATCAAACTAGAATTGCCGCCTCGTGGTTGTATGCCTTCGCCAACCGGTCAAGTTAAAGTTTACGTCCATGTCTGTCCAAAAACGTCTTCACTTCATCATTTCATCCTGTCGGACTTTTGGGCACATTTCAGACAGAAGAACAACAACGGGGTGATGGCAGGCTGTCAAACTGGCCAGCATCTTGGTTGGAGCCATGCTGGGACCAGAGTTAACAACTAAGGTGAACTTGTCTTATAGCAGGTTAGCTTTGGGGCATCAGTCGCCATAGTAACAGACGTGGACTTCCATTAAACCTGACTTCTGGACCAGGGGCAGGTGATCACAGACGTTCTCTGTTATTTGGCCTCCTTTCTGGAATACGACCCTGAAGTTATTCTACATTTGCCCAGAATGTTGTGATCAGTATCACATACGTCACTCACAAGATGAGGTTCATGACGCTCAACATTGCTGCTCAAGTGAATGTGATTTTGTGTGTGAATTCAGTTTTTTGTTTTTGTTTTTTTACGGTTGTCCATCCGTCCCATCTCAGAAACACTTGGTGAGAATTTCTTCAGATTTGTCCGCTTGGACTCAAGGGTGAACTGAAGATCACTGTGACCTCACAAAACACGTTGTTTGGCCATAACTCAAGAATGAATACGCTAATTATGTCAACGTCTAAAAGGATAAAATGATGAATGACATGTTGCACAGACATGGATGTAAAACTGCAACTGTAGTTCTACTTTCTGTCCTCCTCCTCCTCCTCCTCCTGCTCATCATCACAACGAGGTTGATGCCCCGAATGTCCTGAACGAACCAAAGGACTCTTCCGCCTCTCTTTGGTGATGTTCAATGTCGCATTGCCCCCGAGCTTCCAGTCCCACCACTGTCCAGTTGTTAGCAGAGCTTTTCAGTTTCCCAAGCCCCCCCCCCCCCCCCAGTGCCCTGGCTCGGGACACCCTTTCCCAGTGCTGCACTCCCCCGGGCCTGACTGCCTGCTCGCCTGCTCCTCTTGGCAGACAAACAGCCAGGGGAGGATCAGGATGACCGGGGCGGCTGAGATAAGGACCACATGAAGTTCCCCACGTTACCTCACCCGATAAGGAAACAAGCAGAGACAGAGGGAGAGAGGGGGGGGGGGGGGGCATACTGGGAGGACGGTGATGCGCAGAGAGGGAGGGGGGGATTGTGGTTTTTTTTGTGGGTTTTTTAGGGGAACCCACAGAGGCCTGGGGATCTTTGGAGAGGAGCTTGGAGATGCTTGAGCAGAATAGTCGGGAAGACATGAGCACAGAATAGAATGTCTGAGATCAGATGAGTGATTTCAGACAGTATTTATATCTCCATTTAAAACGCTTCGATGGAAAGATGACCTCAGGCTGTGTGTCCTGTAGTGTACTACTCCCAAAAGCACTGAGTGGATGATATCTTCACGACCATCTCCAACGCGGGAAAGCAAGCTTCCATCCAGCCAATGAAAACAGACGGGACAGAAGTTAATTAAGGTCTTCAGGAGAGTCCGCTACAGCGCTCCGGTGGCCCCCATGGCGCTGAGTCCCCTGCAAGGTCTCATGTCGGTGGCGGCGAACCATCAGCTGGTCTGCAGCTCCGCAGCCGAGCCACAGAGGCAGCAGCAGCAGGAGGCCCGCGAGGCCGGCGGCCCGGCATCCCTGCACGGACACAGGCAGAGCACACGCAGCAGCCGGGAGCCCAGGAAGTGGGTGAGTCTGACAGCAATGAACAGGACGATACCTAATTCATAATAAAACAGACAAAATGCCATGGGTGGCACCTTGTATTTTTATTTTATTCTATATTTAGGTTTCTATATTTTTGCAATACTTGCTTTTATTTTTAAATTCAAAATATATTCAAAATATTTTTAAAAACCTTGTTGATGTTATGCACCAATACGGCAAAGTACATGTCTTGTATGTGAAAACCTACTAAGCAGATTTGGATTCTGATAATCTCACACAGTGTCGATTCATTCCACTAATAACACTAATGCATCTAATAGCTGGTAAAAAAAACAAGTTATCCAGTTTCTTCATAATTCCAAAACGTTTCTCTCAATACCATCAGCTAGTAATGTCCTCATGGGACATGTGTGTGTAGTACTAGTACATGTGTGTGTAGTACTAGTAATGTCCTCATGGTACATGTGTGTGTAGTACTAGTGATGTCCTCATGGTACATGTGTGTGTAGTACTAGTACATGTGTGTGTAGTACTAGTACATGTGTGTGTAGTACTAGTACATGTGTGTGTAGTACTAGTACATGTGTGTGTAGTACTAGTACATGTGTGTGTAGTACTAGTAACTATCTCTGTGAGGAAAGCAGGTTGAAACATTAACTGATCATCTTGAGTAGAACATTACATTTTGTGCAATTTACTGTATGCATATAATACACACTGCAATAGGAAGTCATATTGTAAAATGAACCAATTAACAGAATGTAACTCTTTTATTTGATCAAAGAAGGAGCATTTTAAAATTGCTACAGTGTAAAATCAATTTAATGAGTTCTAATGTCTCAATGTTTCAATATTGTCTAACTTCCCCATTTGGACAAAACAATCCAAGCCTGTTGAATTGAATATGGTTTGATTTGACTGCCAGACTCTAAACACGTCCTCTGCTGCAGATGCAGTCTGTGTGTGGGTCCAGGTCTGGTTCTGGTTGTGAGTCTGTGGTCCAGTGCAGTACACTGAGGGGTCAGCACTCCCCAGAAAATGCAGCGCGAGAGAGGAGCCGCGTACGCAACCTACGGCAGGCCTTCCACAGCCTGCAGGTATCTTCTTCAGTTCCCCACCTGATCAGTGCAGAACGATGTGCAGTACAAGCTTGTAACCGCTAACATGTAAATGACACGAATGTTTAGAATCCATCACCGCTTGTGAATTCTGAAGCTTTTACACGTCTTAAAGAAGGCGGTTGCTTATTGAGACGACAGAGGGCGTCGGGACATTTGACATCATCACGCCGAACACGCGGAGCTTAGCGAGGGTGACGTAGGACGTCATGTGACCACGGTGTGGATCGTTTTAGCTTTTCTGCTTCTGCCGATTGCATTCATTTTTAAAGATTATCGCGCTGGACAAAATGTGTAAGTATCATCAACGTGTGTTTGCCTCAGAGCTTATTGATAATAGCAATATTGAAAATAAAATGTGAATTATTTTAACTGACTTATAATAGTGAAGTGGATAAAAGAATACTGCTGTTTATGCTGTTTTGGACAGAAACCTGACAAATCATCCGTGGACAGTTAAATACACACGAACAGGTTACTCAGTTCTCATCATCTCGTTAGCTCGTCAGGCAGCGTGGACAATGGATCCTGTAGCCTACGTCTGTCAAATACAATAAAATGTAATAATGTAATAATTAACAGTACTGTTTGAAGGCAAATTCATGTACTTTGATATTTCAGTAATGTTTTTTACAGTACAGTTCTCTCTTAACTGTACCGTAATGTCACTCGCTATCATTCGTCATTAT
The DNA here is from genome assembly GCA_032191485.1 of Leptoclinus maculatus. Classification (NCBI taxonomy): domain Eukaryota; kingdom Metazoa; phylum Chordata; class Actinopteri; order Perciformes; family Stichaeidae; genus Leptoclinus; species Leptoclinus maculatus. The sequence continues at coordinate 562,792 of JAVDOI010000088.1, read as the reverse complement.
TTTATCCAGCGTGTAATTATTTGAACTTCCCCGCAGTCAGCCATTGGACAGTCTTAAGAGACGCAATGCATTTTGGGCCAGCTGAGTATGTCCAGTAAGCTCACGTTGCTCATGTAGTATACAGGCCTCCTACTCTGCAGTAAGTATGAATAGCATGTTTCAAACGGAGCCGTGGTCTCTGAGTTTAGGTTGTGGATGACTCGAGAACACGTATTTGTGTGTGTGTTAAAATAATCTCTTTAAAACGTAATCCATCTTGCCACGCCTCCATTTTCAGTTCACTCAGTTAAAG
>JAVDOI010000088.1:552500-557500 GCA_032191485.1 Leptoclinus maculatus | reverse complement strand
TTATTTAGAAAAATTAATTCAGAAATTCCGACAACTTCCCGTTTAATACATGGTTTCTGCCTCTTGCTTACAGTGTTTACACTTCATCTGAAACATCTTCCTTCTCTTTATACATTGAAGTGGCACACATTTATTGTAGGACACCTCGACCTCCATTAGTCACCTTTATCGCAACACATTTGACTTCTTTCAGCACTTTCACTTCAGCTTCACTCAGCACCTCCACTCAACTGAAGTTTAAGATTATCTCAGCACCTCCACTCCACTGAAGTTTAAGATTATCTCAGCACCTCCACTCGACTGAAGTTTAAGATTATCTCAGCACCTCCACTCAACTGAAGTTTAAGATTATCTCAGCACCTCTACTCCACTGAAGTTTAAGATTATCTCAGCACCTCCACTCAACTGAAGTTTAAGATTATCTCAGCACCTCCACTCAACTGAAGTTTAAGATTATCTCAGCACCTCCACTCAACTGAAGTTTAAGATTATCTCAGCACCTCCACTCGACTGAAGTTTAAGATTATCTCAGCACCTCCACTCGACTGAAGTTTAAGATTATCTCAGCACCTCCACTCGACTGAAGTTTAAGATTATCTCAGCACCTCCACTCGACTGAAGTTTAAGATTATCTCAGCACCTCCACTCGACTGAAGTTTAAGATTATTTCAGCACCTCCACTCAACTGAAGTTTAAGATTATCTCAGCACCTCCACTCAACTGAAGTTTAAGATTATCTCAGCACCTCCACTCAACTGAAGTTTAAGATTATTTCAGCACCTCCACTCGACTGAAGTTTAAGATTATTTCAGCACCTCCACTCGACTGAAGTTTAAGATTATTTCAGCACCTCCACTCAATTTAAACTTCAGTTGAGTGGAGGTGCTGAGATAATCTTAAACTTCAGTCGAGTGGAGGTGCTGAAATAATCTTAAACTTTAAGATTATCTCAGCACCTGCACTAAACTGAAGTTTAAGATTATTTCAGCACCTCCACTCGACTGAAGTTTAAGATTATCTCAGCACCTCCACTCGACTGAAGTTTAAGATTATCTCAGCACCTCCACTCGACTGAAGTTTAAGATTATCTCAGCACCTCCACTCGACTGAAGTTTAAGATTATCTCAGCACCTCCACTCGACTGAAGTTTAAGATTATCTCAGCACCTCCACTCGACTGAAGTTTAAGATTATCTCAGCACCTCCACTCGACTGCCACTTCAGCTTCTGTCATTTCAGCTCAGTACTGACTCCTCAAACCCTTAGAGGTCTTCACTTATAAAACTAAAAATATAACCAAAATGCAGCTTTTCTGACTCCCACAATGTCTCCTGTTCATTCACAATGTTACTCCAGGAACTTAACCAGCTCTATTAATCATCGATGCACTTCAACTCCTTTCAGTGCTTTACCTTCAGTTGAGTCCTAAACTTCTTTCAGCGGTGCCGTCGCTTTAATTGACACTTTCAGTGCTTACACTTGAACTGAAACTATTTGGACTGACACTTACACTACTTTCAGTATTTAAACTATTTCATTTGTTTCAACTGCAAATTTCTTTCAGTGAATTTAAATCAATTAAATGGAAACAAAATGCCCGATTGCACTGATGCACAAAAACACTATGAATATAGTGGCAGATATTTTAATCATTTAATTCAAATATGATTTCAATTGAATACACTTCTTTACTCTTTTATTGAATAATATTACACATATTATATCAGAACCGTTGCAGGTGCACAAAGGGATCTAACTCCAGGCCCTGTGGCTCCCTTCAACGTGTGCATGTGTGTGTTATTGCTCATGTCATGCTTCCATGTAAAGACAGATATTCATGCCACTGGAACAGATTCAACAAAGCGTGTATCCAAAGTGTCTGCCCCCTCATCCCCGTCGTGATGGGAGATAATCAGCATATTTCCTCTATCTCCTGCTCATTATGGCCGGGACACGCCGATTACAGGCTGGATTTATGGAGCTCTGAGGACGACTCTCCCCCCCGCTTTGGCCCGCGGGCCTCTGCTGGAACTGTAGAAGTCAAGACAGAGGATGACAGCGGGCAGGAGGATGACTGGAGAGTAGGATGAAGAGGGGAGGGTGGAGGAGAAGAGAGAGACTGTGGAGAAAATAATATAGAGAGAATAGGAAAGAATGAAAGGAGATGACAGGAGAACAACAGGGGGAAGATGAGGGAGAAAGAGTCAGTGGAGTAAAGGAAACATGTGTGAGTGTGTGGGGGGGGGGGCTTGTTATTGATAAATCATATTTGATCAGTCTGAGATTAAAAGATGATGCTTGTAAGAGTAAGCTTGGCTCAACATTCTAACACATTTATCTCGTCTTCTTCTTCATTGAGGTTGCCTTGTTGGCAAAAGGTCACAGCTGGCTCAGGATGACATTTCAGTAAGTAAAAGAGCATTAAAGGTGCACTGTGTAATGCCTAAAGAACCAGGGGGCAGCATGTCTTCTTCTGGATCCACACAATCTAAATTCAGTCATCAGTCACAGAAGGGAATGACTCGTGTCCGTGTGGTCCTCCTTGCTGCCGGGGGATACAGGAGGGGAGTATGATGACTCTGGGGAACCGGAGCTCCAGTTGCTGGCTGTGGTGGGTATAGACCGTATAGAAGAAGTGGACGTAGTCATCGTGACGTCACCCATTGGTTCGTGGACTGCCACTTTGAAGCCTCGAGTTCGCCGATTTCGACGTCACCAACTTGCATTACGGCCGTCGCCATGTTGTTTTTTTGTGCAACCAATGAACAGAAGTTACGATATTTGGAATGCGAGGAGTGACGTAGAGACGCTGTATACGTCTCTGGTAGCAACAGAGACCTGTCAATCACAGTAAGCCCCGCCCTAAAGCATCCTGTAGTGACTTTAACAAATATCCATTTTATATCTTAAAGCCACTGGGGGGCGGACGGGAGTTCATTGATTCATTTATTCCGTTTACACATTGACACCATAACAGAACACCACAGGATACTTGACAGGATAATATGTCACCTTGGAACTCTACGCTGACATGCCACATTGACACGACACCTTGACACGGTCAAAAACTGTCCACACACACCTGATTCTCATTACCAGGCACTTACATATATGCACTTCTAGGTTAATGTGCCACCCACTGTTCAATGTCAGAACTGCATGTGTAAACCCACCCCGTGTTTCCCTCAAAGACAAAAGAAAACAACAAAACCACATCATGGCTCCAACACATCCCCTGCTTTATGGTCTGTTTGACTCTAAATGGACCATAATGTACTAAATGAACATCATGCTGTATTGAAGAAGACTTGAAACTAGAGATTGAGACCATAAACTCATGTTTACAATGTTTACTGAGGTAATAAATCAAGAGAGAAGTAGAGTCATTTTCTCATAGACTTCTATACAACCAGAGGAGTCGCCCCCTGCTGGTGCACATTTTATGACTCTGCAGAACAGGAGGTTGCTGCCTGGTGGCGGGTCAGATTTGGTTTGTAAAAACCCCAATGCCGGGAGACACAGTGGGCTGGTGGAGCACTAGGTTTAACCGGTGTAACGGCAAATACAGCTGATCTGCAGGTGGATCAGACCTCTGGAGCTGGCTCCAACAAACAAGAATAAATGTCTGAGTAAATACATGTGGAGGCCTCATACATACGTCATCACGTATGGAACTTTTTATCGGAGACGATCCACAAATGTGCACCATGATCAACAAATACTTCCCTGATCCAGAAGCATGTGTTTATCTTCATTTGTGTCGTGTAAAGTCACATCGACGATACAGAGCGATTTGACAGCAGTGACATTAACACCTAATGTATGTTTCACAGATTCATCGTTTGTATTAATATCTGTTGACTGTCTAAATGTAGGGGGAGACATTTCTGCAGCAATGGTGACTTTATGTTCATGACAAAACATAAAAGGGGGAAGGGAGATAAAACATGTCACATGGTCTTCAGTCTCGTCGGTTTATTTGATGCTCCTGTGTTCAGATTTATTTTTATGTTTATTTGTATAATTAAATACTCCTAAACTGGGAAAATAATGACAATAAAGACCAAAAATAAATTGCAATACAGAGGCATACATTTATTTCTAAGGTGTCTCTGTTGTGTACATAATTACTTGTGTCTGAAATAAACTAATGCTCTTTAGCAACGATTCTTCCGTCTTCATTTCATCCTCACAGTGCAGTACAAACAGGACAGAATATGACTTAAGTTAAATAAATATATAAATGAATGCATTAATACATATATAAATAAATACAGAAATAAATGTATTTAGTTATTGATAAAGTTATTTTTCGTCCTCATAACAAACAGGACACTGCTGCTGAGGTCAATTAGTCAAAATATAGTATGTTGAAAAAGTCATGTCATAGTATAATACCAAGAAAGATATATTAAAAAGCAATCCTATAGTAATCCTATCGTCTGCTAAATGACTGTAATGTATGTCAACAAAGACACAAATGGGACAAGTGATAGTACACATAATACACTTACTGTAAGTCGCTTTGGATAAAAGCGTCTGCTAAATGACTGTAATGTAATGTAATAATATGTAGTGTGTCAGAAAAGTATAGTTTTTTAAAAAAAGTTCTAAAAAACTTAAAGAAGTCATTTTGTATATTCAAAAAAAGTCAAAGTATAGTATGTTGAAAAAATCCTACAAACATAGTATATAGTAGGTTGAAAAGTCATAGAATAGTTGTCAAAAGTCACAGTACCATAAGTCTTAAATAGTCAAAAGTATTAGTTTAGTGGTTCGCAAGGTAAAATAAAACTTGTTGTATAAATCATAAGATAGTATTTAGAAAAAAGTCACAAAATCCAAACTATAGTATGTTTAGAAAGACTCATTAAAACGCAGTGGTGGGCCGTCAGGGCCTGCAAAGCCTTCTCTGCTGGCCTAAACAGAATCACAAAGTTATATCTATTTTATAATTTAATAATTTTTCTTAAATACACTACATGTATTATAATTTATAAA
>JAVDOI010000088.1:425000-547500 GCA_032191485.1 Leptoclinus maculatus | reverse complement strand
TAATTCACGATAATGACGAACGTTAACAGTCGACAGAGTTCCGCGTGTAGTTCCGCATGCAGTGGACGTTAACTTAACCAGCAAGTCTGAACGGTAACGGAACATAACGGAATTTAAACTGTAACGGAGGGAAATGAAGACGCTGTAGACATCTGAACGCTGATTGGACAAGACTCAACACGTCACATCAAAGATGTTTTATTGCGAAGATCACCACGTCACCTTTTCTCCTCGTCTCACTCCAATCGGAGAAACGCTGGCTGTCAAAATCATATTTTTCGTGACCTTTCTTTTGACTTACTATACAACGATGTTTTTATAACTTTTTTCAACGTAATATACATAGTACGTCTAAAAAGTCAAAAAGTAACCGTTTATTGAAAGAAAAGACATGAAAAACGTTGTAGTAGTTCGTCAGAAAGTACACTGAGGTAAGAAGTCAAACTGTACGTCGACATGTGCTCTATAAATCAGGTACAGAATGACAAGTCACAGTATAGTACGTTGTAAAACGCTCTTATGTCACAAAACAATCCTAGTATGCTATCCTAAGAATGTCATTAAAATGTCATATTCTATAACGCAGTGGTTCTCAAAGTGGTTCTGTCACGCCCCACAATGTTCATGTCCCACTGCCCCAACAACATTGTAACTAAATGGTCCATGTTGGACTTTTATTGAAATAACATGTTGTGACTCCTCCATCTGTGCTTTTTCAAATAGAATAAAGAAAATTGCAATCACCGTCAAGTAAACAAACACAATGTGCAACCACTTTGTTAGAACAATGCAAATAAAGTTCGATCTGTGCAAAAAATAACTAATATTTGGCAAAAAATAGCTTATTGTGGCTGCAATGAACCTGTTTAGCACTGAATATCTTTTCAAGATAATAACAATAAAGTGCAACCTATGCAAAACTAAACAAGTTCAAATATTTGGCAATAAAGAGTTTTACTGAGTTTTATACTGCATATCTTTATATACTGCATAGGCATTTCACCATGTATTTATGAATGACTTAGTTTTATGTCCGTGTACTTTGTACTTTTGTAATATGTGAAGTTCTCAATAAAGTTCTTGAAATAAAAGAATTCTGCATTTCCCCCTGCGCCCCACCTGTAATAGCACTGCGCCCCACTAGAGGGGCGCGCCCCACAGTCTGAGAACCACTGCTTTAACCCAATAGGATTGTAGAAACTGAGCAACAAATCACACGTCTATTTTCAAAAGAAACAAGACAAACATTACACTTTTTTACAAACAGAAAGAACTGCTATCGTATTTGTCATCGTATATTTTTTAATATCATCTCAATCCAAGTACATCTAATTCATGAATCTAATAGTCGTAGATCCAAACAGTGAAACATGTCAACAGATTACAATGCAGTCAATTCAGCTTCCAGCGGATGAACCGGTGATGAGCCCGTTGTGTGTTTCATGCTCCTCCATCCTTCCACGAGACACAGGACTGTTGTTAGAGACTAATGACAGGAGCACAGGCGATTAGATCCGTACGATTCACTCATATTCCTTCATACATCTGGGGTCGGCCCACTCCTGGACAGATGTTTAGGGCTTATATTCATGTCAATATCCTTTCATGAATCATCAGAATACAGAAACAACCATCACAAAATGAAGGCACAGCAGAGTCACCATCTGACCTCAGTGCTGACTTTATTTTTTTGTTTTGGAATGCTAACAGGAAGAATTCTTGTGGATGGGAGAACAAATATAATAAATATTGTTTTGAAAAAACAATATTTATCGTTGCTGGAAATTACTAAGTGCCATGCTACTTCTCTCACAAACCGTCTTCTGAGCTCGTTACTGTGCGATGATTGAAAAAGGCCACTAATGAATAGAATAAGCATGTATCGGAGTTATTAATATCTACATCATTGTGCTTTATGACGCGTTAGTGCTCATTAGGATCACAGTGCTCCACCAGGGTGGGTCTATAAAAGGACATCTTTAACAACATGTCAGCACAGAGTCATGTTCCCTCACATTATAAAAGGGGGCGGAGTCTATCCGAGTATCATTAAGGTGACATTACAGGCACACACTTCAAGTAATTTCAAGTATGAAGGTATCATAAATCATAAATAAAAGTACACAATGTCACGTCATTTCAAAGTAGTTAAAAATATCCTCTAGGAATTCAAATGTCTTGAAACGTGATTGTGGAGGCCAGCATATGAGATGTAGCACTAAAACGATAATTAAAAACTCCCTGTGTGAAGTGTGAGGCAACGGACGCTACGTCCTCAATGCTGCCGCACGTTCACAGGAAACACTTCATGGTTCTTGCATATAGAATTCCACATTTCAACAAATGAAATGTGGCTTTTATGTGAATTTATAAAAATATACACAATCTCAAATATATCTTCTGTTGGTAAAAAAAAAAAAAAAAATCAAAATATGAAATAAATTCATATTCTATATGCTTTGGATAAGTGGAGGTATTTGAGTATGATGGCACAGACATGATGGACCGGTGCTCAGCGTTCCATCAGACGGGGGGGGGGGGGGCTCGTGGTCCGGACTCTTTAGAAGCTTTTCAAAATAAATGACGTGCTAAGTGGCTTCTTATCGGACACTAAACCTACTAAAGTACCTCAAATACAACTCCAGAAAACTCTCGACTGTGAATGAGATGTAGGTAAACATCTGGATCAATGCACTTCATCAGGACTCTCCCTGGACTGTAGAAAGCTCTTTGGAAACATGTCAGACTGGGTTTAGCTGTTACCAGCTTTAAGTAAGAATAAGAAAAGACTTTCATCTAAATGTCTGTTAAGTCACTTGTCTGTCGCCGAGGTTAGTGAATATTCTCAGGCGGCGCTAACGTGCGGTTATTCATGGTCTCTGCTAATGTTGCTAGTTAACGTTTTCTGTGGCTGAACAAAGAAAAGAGCGACGACTACAGACGACACAGAGAACACAGAGAACACAGAGAACACATGGCTCATGGCCACAGGGCGCCACTAATGAGTAGGAAAGGAATCTGAGAGATCCAGACTTTAACGTGATGCAGAACAAACGCAGTGAGTCACGCGGGTCCATCGTCTAGAGCAGACGGCACTGATGCAGAAACACTGTGTACACACACACACACACACACACACACACACACACACACACACACACACACACACACACACACACACACACACACACACACACACACACACACACACACACACACACACACACACACACACACACACACACACACACACACACACACACACACACACACACACGATGGATGACTTCAAACACTAAAATGAGGATGGTCAAGAATTCTGGGATTCCAAAACACAGGACGACGACGATAGTATTCAAACATACACACTATTAAGCAAATCAATCACATACTGGCACTGACGACAACCTGAATTATATATTAAAAAAGACTACATAAATACCAGAGATGAATCATATTTACTGCCTGACGGAGCTAAAGGGAGGTCTGTCTCAGGCCCAACATGGCTCCCCTGTGGCTCAGAGCAGTCATATCAGATGGCAGCAGGTAGACCTGTGGGTTCATGTTCATAGACACTTGTGAGGTAAAACATATGAAGCTCATCACTTGAGAGCGTTCACTGCTCAGCACAACTGTGAGACAACAGGTTTCACTTTATTTTTGATTTTTGTCCATACATCTTTTGCTCACTGTAAACTAATGAGAGTATTATAGAGGAAGTTGTGAATGATTGGACAACGGCAACTCACGAGGACTTTGTTGCACATGGCACTGACACAAGTCCTCACAGGATGGACCAACATATTTACCTCCTAATGTCTGCACCAGAGGACGCATGTGGAGTCAGCAGCTCTGTGCACGCTGACTGGATCTCTCTCCTCCTGCACCTCTGGTAACAACAGGGTTACCAGGGCTCCATCTGATTTAACTGCCACTGCAAGACGCCATCTTTGCTCTCATCTGAACACACACACAGCTTTGCTTTCGTATTTAGACATCTATAGTAGCAGCTAGAAGGCGACTATGACTATTGAACCGAGGCCATGTGAGGACACTACGCCATCACAGTACGGCCATGTGAGGACAGTACCGCCATGTGAGGACACTACGCCATCACAGTACGGCCATGTGAGGACAGTACGGCCATGTGAGGACACTACGCCATCACAGTACGGCCATGTGAGGACAGTACCGCCATGTGAGGACACTACGCCATCACAGTACGGCCATGTGAGGACACTACGCCATCACAGTACGGCCATGTGAGGACAGTACCGCCATGTGAGGACACTACGCCATCACAGTACCGCCATGTGAGGACACTACGCCATCACAGTACGGCCATGTGAGGACAGTACCGCCATGTGAGGACACTACGCCATCACAGTACGGCCATGTGAGGACACTACGCCATCACAGTACGGCCATGTGAGGACAGTACCGCCATGTGAGGACACTACGCCATCACAGTACCGCCATGTGAGGACACTACGCCATCACAGTACCGCCATGTGAGGACACTACGCCATCACAGTACCGCCATGTGAGGACACTATACCATCACAGTACCGCCATGTGAGGACACTATACCATCACAGTACCGCCATGTGAGGACAGTACCGCCATGTGAGGACACTACGCCATCACAGTACCGCCATGTGAGGACACTATACCATCACAGTACCGCCATGTGAGGACACTATACCATCACAGTACCGCCATGTGAGGACAGTACCGCCATGTGAGGACACTACGCCATCACAGTACGGCCATGTGAGGACAGTACGCCATCACAGTACAGCCATGTGAGGACACTACGCCATCACAGTACGGCCATGTGAGGACAGTACGCCATCACAGTACCGCCATGTGAGGACACTACGCCATCACAGTACGGCCATGTGAGGACATTACGCCATCACAGTACCGCCATGTGAGGACACTATACCATCACAGTACGGCCATGTGAGGACACTATACCACCACAGTACCGCCATGTGAGGACACTATACCACCACAGTACCGCCATGTGAGGACACTATACCATCACAGTACGGCCATGTGAGGACACTATACCACCACAGTACCGCCATGTGAGGACACTATACCATCACAGTACCGCCATGTGAGGACACTATACCATCACAGTACCGCCATGTGAGGACACTATACCATCACAGTACCGCCATGTGAGGACACTATACCATCACAGTACCGCCATGTGAGGACACTATACCATCACAGTACCGCCATGTGAGGACACTATACCATCACAGTACCGCCGTGCCTCCCGTTCAGGTTCCGTCCCTCTTTTCTTTTTATATTATATTCTTTTAAAACATATTCTGGGATTGTATGGCTCCGTCTTCTCTACAAAAATAACACATTTTTGTTTACATCTCTTAATGACTACCTGATTCTTTTTTTTTGTCAAACAGAAACATCTGGGTCCGGACACAGCGGAACAGCTCATTGTGCGTGAGAGCTACCCACTCTGGACACATCTGGACACATCCGGAGTGTCTAATGGAGATGGACTGACTCGTTTCTTCTTCTTTGACTGCTTTCAGTGCACAGTTCCAGCCTGGCAAAAGTTGATTTATCAAAAAAAAAAAAAATAATAAAGTGGGAGCAGGTACCAATAAAACACCTTCTCCCCATTAAAGTCCATACGCCGGTTCTATAACCAGATTCAACTGATTTGGACATTGTAAAAACCACCCATACTCGGTGCTGCAGACCTTCTCCGTAGTGATGGACTTCACATCTATGATCCACCCCTGAGGAGCTTGTTTAGAAGTAGAGGATCAAAAGACCGTCTCCTCTACCGTGTGACCCGCCAGCTGGCACGAGGGCAGAGCCGTCCTCGTCTCCAAGTCGTCCTCCTCCTCCGTCTGGGCTCGGTCGCTCTCCATCTCTTTGTCCTCGGTGACCGTGTCCTCTTTGCAGAGGGCTGCTCCGTTGCCGTCTTTCTTGGCCATCTGATAAGGCTGGATTTCTTTGGACTGGTCGACAAGGATTCATTAGTATGTGCTGCTGTTGAAAGCTCTGGGTTTTTATTATCAACAAACAAGGAAGAGTGTGAATACGAGGTTACCTTCTGAGGGGTGGACAGAGGAGTGATGCAGCAGAGCTTCTCCTTGTAGCGCTCGGGCAGGAAGAAGAGCAGCGTGCCCATGACTGGAAACACTGTGCCGGGGGTCAGATCCTTCTCCTTCATGGGTCCTAACATGTGGACAGAAACGCTTTTAAAGATGTGAGGAATCAAAAGGGAAGTTTTCAGTGTGGGCATCACATGAACTGTTCCATCACTGGGCCCCTCAGCACTGTTTATGGGACTGATTCAAGCAGTCACTGGTTTTTATTCTCACGATTCCTACCGTGATGCAAATTCACAAAATGATGATGCAAAATGATTGAGGAGAGACTCCTTTCCCATTGCCAGAGTAGAGTAGCATGTTTTTTTCACACACACTGTCATTTCCATGCCAGAAAAGTGGTATAAATTAGCATCATGTTTCCCTCACTGTGGACCCGTGACTGCTGCATCTATTTGTTCGGGGAATGAATGCAGATTGTAACCTTTCCCAATGAAGAGGGAAGCCAGATGTTAGTGGGCGTTTGGGGCTTCAGTGTGTGTACCTGTTAGCAGGCTGACCAGCAGTCCCACCACCACCACAGTGGTGGAGTTGTGAGCGCTGTACCACATGTAGGACAACGAGTAGAGTGCCTCCACACCCGATGGCCTGAAGGAAAGGGGGAAAGACAAAGCGGCGGTAAGACCTCTCTGAGGACCATTAGGGGACTGCACATCTGCAGTCTACCTGTAGCGCTCAGTGAAGGTGTTTAAGGTCAGTTCTTTGGTTCTCATGCGTTACCTTAGCCTGGGTCTGGTGGCGTTGACCAGTGTAGTCATGACAGTGGCGGTCATGTTGTCAAACAGGGGCAGGGCGGTGGTGTTGAGCGCTGGCACTGGGATGGAATCGGACATACGCGTCAAAAAGCTCCCAATGCCGATCCAGAAGGCCATGGCGAGGCCTGCTACTAACCCCACCACTGCACCCTGAGGAGGTACAGGTACAGATGTTCCAACCTCAACTCAAACATAGTGTGTAGAACATTTAATCACAAATCAAAAAAGCACTCACAGTAGAGTTTGCCCAGGGAAAGAACATTCCCAGACAGAAGAGTCCCAGCAGAGGACCACCCACCATCCCGAAGATGCTGAAGGCTGCCTGAGGGCAGAGGACACGGAGCATTTCAGAATGTGTCACTCTTACAAGTAAATACATGTTCTTTATTTGCAACTCGGAGCATGTCAACAGTTTACCTGCAGCACAGATCCCATTATGGAGGCGAGGTAGGCCATAGCCAGACACACCAGCCCATAGACCAAGGCTGTGGGGCAAAGAGACGAAGGAACCGTTAGTGGTTACACGTTACAGTTCATTACACAGTGCACCTTTAAAGCAGCTGTCTTACCCAGTCCCTTGGATAGCAGCGTAGCTTTAGCCTCAGTCATGTTTGGAAAATAAGGTTTAATCAGGTCCTCCATGGTTACAGTTGCTAGGGAGTTAAAAGCTGACGAGATGGTGCTGCAGGAGAAACAAAGATGGGATTGAAGTGCACATTATAAAGCTTGTCTGTACAGCACAGGCCTTTGGGATAGAGCATGAAGACGGTAGACGGTCGGCTTCATTCAGCAGCAGACGATCCTTTCCTTTAAAATGGGTTCTCTTACCTGAGAGCTCCACTGAAGAGACAGGCCACAAACAGTCCTGCGAGCCCGGGCAGATCCTTGAAGACGTCCATCACAAAATACAGCACCATCTGCACAAAGCAGCTAAATATTAGCCGATAACCTCCAGAGCCAAGAAAGAAGAGATGACGCTGCATATACACCACAATTTGGGGAACCATGAAGGCAACTCAATGCTCACCTGGTCATTGGTTTTGACGTAGCCCTTGTCCAGAGGGCTGTCCTCTCCGTAGCGAGCAAACATGACGAGACCCATCAGGCAACCTAAACACAAGACAATCTGCTGGCACGGGAAAACTACGTAGCAGGACCTGGAAGGACAAGAGAGGTGAGGGCAAACGAAAACACCGTCAACACTGGAGACAAGATGACAGACACCATAAAAAAGGTACAGATGACAAGGAAAGTCACTATATAGATACTGAAGAATACCTGAGACAATAGCTACAAATGAACACACAGTTTGACTAGGTTCTACTGATCTCTGAAAGGAGATTATGCATTCGGTCGCTAATGCGTGAGAGTTTGTGCGTCTCTGTGTCCGTCTGTCTGTCCAGGGCTAATCTCGCATTCTACTGGACCTACTGGCCTAATATCTATTGTGCTCATCTATGACTGCATGCTCAAGGACCTGGTGGTTGCAGTGATTTACACATTTTGAAAACATATTCTATGTATGCATCCAACTGGCTTCGCACATGACAAACTGAACCGAGCACTGACTATCTGGTGTTGATAGCAGGAGAACTGGTTAGCCCTTAGCAGCTAGTGGGCAGCTGAGTCCTGCGGAGGCTAACAGCTAACAGGGATAATACAGCTAAATACAGCTAACAGAGCTAATAGCTAACAGAGCTATATACACAGCAGAACTGACTATTTCTGTACTGAGCAATCACCAGTCAACATGAAGAGTTACACCGTGAACTGCAGTTTAGCTGCACAGAGCCAGTGCAGGAAGCTGCATAGATTAAGCTGAGTGCACCTTTCTAGTTGTGTTTTATATTCGGTGTTTTTCACCTAATATGGGTTCATACTCCATTATCAAACACAACAGTCTCTGCATTGTGTTATCTCCAGCAAGGGTTAGCCAAGTATGTTGTGAGACTTTGACGGTACTCACATGACGGCCTCTTTCTCCGTACGAGCACTAAGGTACCTCTGGACCTGGGCCTGGTTGACCCCGTACAGAGCCAACATCAGGAAGACTCCTCCCACACCCAGCGTCCAGAAGGTGTGGCGCTCCAGAGGGTCAGGGTTCAGGCTGCAGAGTGAATACAGTATGATCAGCCCCTACCTTCGTGCACTACATGTAAACGTAACGAGGAACACTTCATTCCACAACTCACTCCAGTCCAGAAATGCGGCTGCCATTAACCGCCTTCCTCCACACCTCTGCCATGCCCCCTGCCTGACTGGCCCCCACCACGATGACCGCCAGCTGGCCCGCAAACATCACCACCGTCTGGAACACATCGGTCCAGATCACCGCCTTCAGACCCCCCTGGGACAGAGCAGCAGTGGATACACTTTCAATTCTATAATAATCAATACAATAAAAGGTTAGAGGTTAAATTAGAGGCTTCACATACTGACAACAATGAATGACCAGAGATGATGCTTGAAAGAAAATAAAGACATCAGAGCGAAGAGAAATTGATGAAAGGAGGAGAATTTCCAGTCAAGTGCAGGTGTGACTACAGAAACATCCCGAGTACTGTTAAGATGTTCAAATGTTGTAGTCAACTAATGCGTCACCGTAGTCATCAATGAAATGAACACTGGGATGAGGGAAGATTTAGGGACTCACCAGAGCAGTATATAGAGTGCACACCAACCCCATGGCCAGCACCGCCCCCCACAGGTCAAAGCCTGTCACTGCAACAGAACAGAGTAGAAGCATTACAAACCTCCAGCACGGGTTACTCAATGTCCTGATAACATCAGCACCTGTTTGTGTAACCATGGTGTGATAATCCTGAGGTAAAATAATAAGTCTTACCTGCATTGAGTGCCAGGGCCGGGGCATACAGGACCACCCCCATGTAAATGACCTGCAGAGAAAGAGACATTAAACACTGCAGAACAGAAGAATCACAAAAACAGAGCCGCTGACTCACAGGGATCAGATCACACCGGCTCCACTGTGGACCGTCTGTGGTCTGTTAGAGAGAGGTTTGGACCTCACTGACCTCAACAGAGTTTAATAATATGACCGCGTACACAATTAATCCTTTTAACCCCAAAACCCGCCAGAAAGTTTGTCGCCAGATTATTTACATTCCTGATGGTCCTTGAACACATCATGTGTAACAAAAGCTTCATTCAGAAAAACAACAACACACCAAATCTAAATCAATATTAGTCTCCATGTCTTGTTTAAATAACAGTCACATGACAGAAACTCAGTGAAACTTAGTGGTTTACACAGAGCACAGCGTCGAGGACACATGAGGCTGTACAAATGTCAATAGTTGTGTATATGTAATATGTCATATGTACTATGTACTATGTCATATGTAATATGTACTATATAATATGTAATATGTCATATGTACTATGTCATATGTACTATGTCATATGTAATATGTACTATATAATATGTAATATGTCATATGTACTATGTACTATGTAATATGTCATATGTACTATGTCATATGTAATATGTACTATATAATATGTACTATGTAATATGTACTATATAATATGTAATATGTCATATGTAATATGTACTATGTAATATGTACTATGTAATATGTCATATGTACTATATAATATGTAATATGTCATATGTAATATGTACTATGTACTATGTAATATGTCATATGTACTATGTAATATGTACTATGTCATATGTACTATGTACTATATCATATGTACTATGTCATATGTACTATGTAATATGTAATACGTCATATGTACTATGTCATATGTACTATGTCATATGTAATATGTACTATATAATATGTAATATGTCATATGTAATATGTACTATGTACTATGTCATATGTACTATGTCATATGTACTATGTAATATGTCATATGTACTATATAATATGTCATATGTACTATGTAATATGTACTATATAATATGTAATATCATATGTACTATGTAATATGTCATATGTAATACGTCATATGTACTATGTAATATGTACTATGTAATATGTCATATGTACTATGTAATATGTACTATGTAATATGTACTATGTAATATGTACTATGTAATATGTACTATGTCATATGTCATATGTAATATGTCATATGTAATATGTACTATGTAATATGTAATATGTACTATGTAATATGTACTATGTAATATGTAATATGTCATATGTAATATGTACTATGTAATATGTAATATGTCATATGTACAGCACGTGGAGCCTCAATGTTTAACACTTGTGGGCACTTAGAACATGTTGGATATATCGAAGGCATTGCTTTCAAATGTTTGTAAAATGAATAAAGAAAACAACATCTGTTTTCTTCACAGTGTATGGCATTAGAAGACCTGTTGAGCCGTCATTGTTCACACTGAGGTGCTGGACTGCAGCCAGAAACCAGCCACGTGAGTGAAAGGTGACTGTTGGGTGTTCAGAGGGTTACACTGTGTTTCACTAGGTCACTGCTGACCAAAAGGCAAAGTCGACTTTGAGCAACCCGCCGACAATTCAGAATAGATTTTAGGGACATTATTTATTTATTTATTAGGGACAATGCACACCAATCAACAGTGAACCACAGTGAGCCAGAGAGGCTAGTTTTCATCTGCTGCCAGATGTTTGAAGGGACATTTGTATCGATTATCTTTGAGAATAACATCATTCACGTCATGTCATCGACTCATGGACAGGTTATGCTTTTACACAAACACAAACCGTAAGAGATATTTTACAAGGGTCAATGTGACATGTCCAAAGTTTTACTGAGGCTGTAATATAATGAAGACGTTGTTAGATAGGACGATAAACAGCGACAGTGGAGATTTGTTATTGCTCATCTTCACTTCATGTTTTACTGCCTCACCTGCTGACTTTAGCTGAACTACATTGGAAGTTACTATTAAGTTATTATACATAATTTTCTTATAATAATAGTCTTTAATAAGTATCTGCTTAGGTGACGTGATACGCAGGGTGGCGGTCATTTGATCAAATGTAGCACAAATCAGATCCCTGATTCCTGTAAGTGCTGCCACGACACGGCCCAGAAACTCATGTATAAAGAAAGTACAAACAAAGATACCATCTGAAAGATGAAGGTCACCGTCCCACATATGCGAACCGTCTTGTTGAAGCGCAGCTCCAGATACTGTCGAGGGGAGAGAATGTCAAAGGGGAAAACAAAGGGCTGATTAGAAGTCAGTGTGATACATGGTCAGTGGTGTGGATGCTTATTCTCAGGGTCAGAGCTGCCAGTTTAGACTCAAAGGTTTCCTCAAAATAAAACCAGTTCTTAAGTTTCCTGCTTACGGTTTCAGGTCAGGTTGGTGACTTAAGCATTGAAGGGTTTCTCCTTATCTTGGTCTTATACTTAAGGAATCCCTTAAAGTTAAAACACTTTAGCAACCACAGTAAGGACAAAAGAACAGAAGGTACCTCTGACTCTATCTTAACTGCAGCAAGGCAGTAACCGTCTGCTTAACACCGCGGTGAGTTCCCCGGCAAGACGAACACTACTTTAATGTTGCCAGATGGACCTGACCTTCACCACACATGTGTGTAACCGGCCCCTGGTTTATAAGTCACAGCTCTTTGTTCACAGGACATTAGTGCAGTACTCTTCAGCTCATCTCATGAACCCAAGCACACTGATCGTTGGCCGGTCTGGCTGTCGATAAAGACCGCGTGAAGATGTTCAGTCTTCTGACATTTGTTTCTGTTGAACGTTAACGCTCCATGGATAAGCAGATAAGAGGACAGATAACAATTTTAAGCTCTGAGATCACAGTCGAGAAAGAAAAGTGAAAACTGCCGACAGAGGACAGATCGGTGTCATTCTCGACTCGTGCGTACCTCGTAGGCGCTGGACAGCCGCAGTCGGTAGAGGATTGGTATGAAAACGTGGGCCGGGATGAGCAGGCCCAAGAAGTAGGAGCAGCCCAGGAACCAGTACTGAGTCCCAAAGGTGTACACCTCAGAGGGAGCGCCCAGGATGGCCACGGCCGACTGGAAGGTGGCCAGCAGGGACAGAGACACGGGCAGGCAGCTCATGGAGCGATCAGCCATCAGGAACTCCTAGAAAAGAAACACAATGTCCGTCAGTAACAATGTCTGTCATCAATAAAAACACAAACAGAACTGAGAGTCAGGGAAGCATCGTCAGGAAAGAGATGGAAGTCTACCTGTGTTGTGCGCTGGCGCCCACCGGAGAAGGCGTAGAAGAGGCCGATGCCGGTCGAGGCCACCAACAGCAAGACAAAGATGACGTAGTCCGCTGTGGTGAAGTGCATGAGGACCACGTCCCCCATGATGGCAGTAGATGTGGCGGGGAGGGAGGGGGAACGCTGCTGGAAGCACGGCCTCCGGGGCTGATCACGTCGTCAGAGAGAGCCCCTCACCCATAGGGAGAGTCGCTGAGAGCTGGAGGGAGAGCAAGAAGTGAGGAGGTGGTACTGAAGCAGTCATACAGCCTCCTTCAAGAGCGCTGCGTTTAAATGCATCACAGCCTGTTCTGTACCGCAGGAATCACAGGAGTCTGTCAAATGTCTTCTTGCATTATTAAATCAACTGAAGCCAGAGACCCTTTATTGTTGAATTTAAAACAGGATTTTACACAAAAATCAATGCGAAGTCAATTTCATTGATGTTGCCCGATATCATGAATGTGCCTCCGGGCTTCACTGCACACGGCACAGCGGACGGAATGATTTAAAAGGCAAATAAACATATTGACTGTAACAAAGTAAAAGGATAACATTTGGAGTTTTTGACGGTTTACACTGACTTTGTCGGGATAGTGGTGATAACTAAACTCTGGAGACTTGTAAACCAGCTGCTACAACAAAACAACAACAACAACAGTCGGTATCGGACGGAATGACTCCTCCACGACTGGCCATCGGTATCAGAAGCGGGATCGGGGCATCACTAAAAGTTATACACGTCCTTCCGTCTCCGCTGATCCGAGAGTTTCAGATTGCACCCTTTACCAGAGCAGTAAAACAGAAGCTCAACAGCACGTTTCATCGCATTAGCTCGGAAACACGTACACACCCAGCCGTCCACATCAGCGGTCAACATAATAAGGACTGCATTGTGTCGGAACTACAGCTGGACAAAACCTCACTATTACTAACGGCAAACACAACAGCACTTGAATGTGACAGAAAAACATCATCGGACTTACTGTAACTAGTCCACGCTGCTGCTGCTGGCTGACACACACTCAGACTGAAGGCTCAGCGGAGAGGAGTATCTGTGTCACGATCACTGTAGAGGCAAGAGGAGAAATTCAGCCAAGACATGCAGCCTGTCGCAATACTGTTACAAAGGTTTCAAGACCCGCGTAATGTTTTCCAAAGACACAGTCTTCTCTTTTTGGGTCCGGATCATTTCAACCAAACAAAACCCAATCCCTCGCTATGTTTTCACAAGAGATGCGTAACGTGTTCTTTTACAGCGGTCACTTCAGGGGGTACTTTTAGCTCCTCGTTGTGCTCATCGGAGGGTATTCCACCTCACACGAGACCGTCTTCTCCTTCACAGCGTGTTGTTTGGCTTCAGCCTCCAACACTACTCGTGATTGACGTGATCTCGGCACTGCCTCCGAGCACAGCTGTTTCTTCTAGCTGGAGCGCTGTGGTTCTTCTTCTACGGGTCAGTATTACACTATTTTTACGAGTATCGGAATTGGTATGTTTTTAAATCTGCTCACTCTACGTGTGCCCTGTGAGTAAAAACTCTCACACCGAGCTGAAATGAAATAAAAGTGCACATAACGCGGGTAAATTAAGTAGCGGAAGGTTTTAGTGTCTCGTCTAATGTGAGATTACCATCATTGCGTCAGTAGCGTTCTGTACCGATAGGCCCGTCTGTGCGATGCTCCGTGCTGGAGTGATCAAGCACCGGCCGAGACCAATGACCTCGTTAAGTCTTATCATTGTGGCTTATTATGGCTAATCTACCACGCCGTGTGACAGGTCGGGAACAGAGGAAACCGCCAGTTGAAACTGGTTCAATGTCAACAGCACCCATCAGGTGGGTGCTTCAACAGATAGAATGGAGCTCTTTAACTAATGTTTAAGCCAGTAAGCACAATGAATGCGTCACTTTGCACGTGCTCTGCACTGCAGTTCGAGGCCCGCTGAGAATACATATCCAGCGGTATTTAAAAATCAACCATTTGCTGCAGTGCTTGTTGATGAGGCATGTCTGGAGTCTGTACGGTGCACACCTTGTTCTGCCGTTTCACACGAGACTTTGCTCCTGCTGAGAGTTACGGGATCAGAGCCAACGGCCTTTTGTTGCAGACCCCTACTGTTTGGATGCCATTCTAAAACAGGTTACATAAGGGCCCTTTGATTAAAATCCTGCAGAGCATAAAACAAGAAGCCCAGTGGTTTCACCGTGAAGCCAGAGGTACATGCCATCTCCGGTCTCAAGGACTCGACTGGTTCTGGCTGGTTTGTGAGGATTTGTTTCTTCCAAGTTGTTTAAAATCTGTTCCCATTAAAACAGAGCCAAAAATCCCAGCATGCAAAGAATTGATGGCAAAAAAATATTTTCATTTGGTGAAAGAAACGTTGACCGTTCTTCCTCAGTCGGACCTCAGAGCAGTAAATGGTTTAGACTTACTAAGCCTACTGTCTGAAAAAATAACATCCATCCAAGCAGCTGCAGTGGTTACTGATATTCTCTGTGTCTCGGGTGTAAAATGTGTTCTTCCTCACCACAGTGACGTACTCGGTGTGAGGAAGAATTACAGAGGACTGCTCTCAGCTCTAACAGCTGAATGACACTCAAACGCCCTTGTTCTCGTTGCTGGTGTTACGGTGAAAATGACATCCCAGTACGCTATATTTAAGATTCATTTTGACCAAACCACAGTTGCCGGATTGTTGGAACAGATGAAATAATAACCGTTTCTCTCCAGTTTGAATGAAGTGGGTTTTACAGTTAGTCTAGAATCTCTATCACTGAACTAAGACCAACGTGAAGAGAAGGTACGGTGTATGGTAAGGTATATACGGTGATTTTTGTCTGAATATTTCCTTCATTGCTTTGTGAGTTTTTTATGCTAATTTATCAGCCTTTGCGCAATGCATCCTGGTACATGTAGGCAAAGCTGACAGGCCACCTGCAGCAGTGAAATCAGTATCTCAAACAACACAGCAGATAGTGGACACCTAAATGTAAATGTATATCTGGTGTAATCCCACATGGGCATACTGCCACTGACAGCACATAACCCCACAGGCTACTGAGGACCGTACTGAAGAACGTACAACACAAAGGAACATGGCTCACAGCAAACTATTTGCTTCTGCACCAATTGGCCAACTACGACTGAGCCTTTCCACCGCACGAGTGTACAAAACGGTGCCACGCGTTACCCGCTCACATCCACACGATCCCAGCGCCTCGGCCCACGATTCAACCGACATTCAGCTGAGTGAGGTAACGGTGCAGTCCTGTGGCTGGTGTGTGGCTGCGTGTTAGGAGGTGGTGATGGTGGTGGTGGGGGGGGGGGCTGTCACGAGCATCGCAAATCACACAAGGAGGTCAGGGAGGCTGCGGTTGCCTGGCAACACAGGGACAATGATTGCGCGGTGCGAGCTGAGCCCATGGCACCGGCGCTTTCACCCCTACACCCCCGTCTAGTGTGTAACTGGTGGAAAAACAGAAGACCTGCTGTTTGATGGGGGGGGGGGGGGGGGGGGGCAGGTAGAGCATGGGAAGGTTTGCAGCTGCACGGGATGAACTGCTATTATGCTTATCAAGGTGGTTCAAAGCAGAGCGCACATCAGACAACCAGCATGAGCTCTGCATCTAATGTACTGTGTGAATATTAACAGGGATTCAAGGGGACAACAGATATATAACTACAGATATCCTTCTAACCCTTGACAGGAAGCTACAGAACCAGTGTTATTGTGCATCAGTCAGGGTGAAAACATTCGTCTCAATACGAGGTTAAACACGGTAGGGCTGCACGATTATGGCCAAAATCATAATCGCGATTATTTTGATCAATATTGAGATCGCGATTATTGATCACGATTAGTGGTGTAACGGATCACGGGTCGATCCGCGGATCAATTGAGTATTTTTTCTTCTTTTTTTTTTTTTTACAGTGTAATCATAGTGTGTAATACAGTTTTACTGCTGCTGTTCCTTTTCAAGTAACAAGTCCCCGAATATCAATGCAGAGTGTCAGTGAACAGATATAAAGCAGTAGTGTGTTCACGTGAACGGAGCAGGTTAAAAGCATTTAACGGTGAAAGTCACGGCGAGCGGAGGAGCTTCAGAAGCCCCCGGGTCATTTAAGTCACAAGTTTGGGATCATTTTGTCTTCCCTGTAAAGTATAATGACGGATAAGGGTGGTGGACAAAACCGTTACGTTATGTAGGCGTTATTTAAAAAGAAAGACATACGACAAGGAAAAGACTGTGACCGCTTTCACCACGGAGGAGTGATTCATAGTCCGGTGCTGCAGACACGCCCCCTCTGTGAGAGTCACACAGACACACACCTGGTGTGCCGCTGCAGGGTGCGTGCATGACACCTCCCATCTCGTTCTCCCCCTGGTGGTTGGCTGACTCTTAGTTGAGGAAGCGCTTGATTTGATATGTAGCAGAGCACGCATTTTAAATGTTAATATCGCCGACGATCACGCTCGTTTAATCGTGGCAGCCATAATCGTGATCGCGATTAAAATTCGATTAATTGTGCAGCCCTAAAACACGGTCATCTTAGAGGACTCTAGTCAGCCATTACTCTTCATCCTGAAAGTTAAAATGCAGTTTGACAACACTTCCAATAAAGCATGAATCTCACCAGTTTGCTAGTGGAAGTTTGTTTGTGTGGAATGGGCCCACTGTGGCTCCTTGAGGCCCACTATCACTGTACAGGTACCAGCGGGACGTCTTTCTGTCCTCCAGCCTCAGCAATGAACAACACTCTGCAGTGCCCTTTGAGGAGCAACAAGAAAGGTGAGATCTCTCTCAGAGGTGTTTCAATCTGTATTTTGGGGTTTTACAGGAGATAAAGAGGTTGTTTAGACCAGAGGTCCACAACCTCTTTTGCACCACGGACCGGTTTCATGTCAGACAATATTTTCACGGACCGGCCTTCAAGGTGTGGCGGATAAACACAACGAAATAAGATGATACGATCGGCATGAAAACAAATATGAAATGCATAATAAATACAACTCACAATAATGAATCAGTGGAGCCCTGAGCTTGTTTCTCTGCAACGAGACGTCCCATCTGGGGTAAAGGGAGACAATGACACCTGAAGTGTGTTCCTCATGTCCAGTCTACTTCGTTATGTTCTGACTGCTGTCACTGCAGAACATCCTGCTTCACAAAGAGGATGTGTGGAATGGAAGCAGGGTCTTCAGTGCTTTAGTGGTGATCTCAGGATACTCAGCCTTGATTTTAACCCTAAACAGCAGAGTTGTCGTCTCAAACATACTTTTAAGACCACCGTCATTTACAACCTCCAGCAGCTGATCTTCCTCTGTCGACACATGTTCTGCAGAGCGGCTTGGTGCGTCAGAGTTACTCCTGATGTTTAATCAGACTCCTGATATTGTCTGTTAAATGAAGATCTCTTTATCTTGTAGGTTGTAGGCTCTTCTTCTGTCTCTTAGTGGGCCCAACCCTAACCCTTTACAAAGAAGCTCTCCAACACTGTTTTACTCATGTTCTCTAGCTTGTGGGCTTAATCTTTGAGGTCACGTATCACGTGACTGAGACGAGCGTCTTGACATGTCAGGAGACACAGGGGGATGAAATTGCGAGAGAATCAAAATAAAACATCTTTCAGACTCTGATAATCAATAAAACGGAAATAATGTAATATTTATTCTTTCTGTGCCAAATGACCCACGGCCCGGCACCGCTGGTTGGGGACCGCTGGTCTAGACCATGTATGCACCTTCCCAGAGGTTTTCTCCTACACAGTGGTGTGACGCTGTAAATGCCCTCTTCAATAACACTCACTTCAATTATTTTGTTCATTGACAATTTAAAACTATTATTAAAACACTCGGTCAGTCTTTAGCCTATAGAGTCCTAATAGTTTATTACAGTCCTTCTTCTTCTCTGAAGGTCTAAAGCTTAAACAGGTCAAAGGACAGGACAGCGTTAGGTTATAGTCAGGGAATGACTGATAAACGTAGGCCTATTGTCTGAAAGGTCAGGTGGATGAGACGTGGGTAGTAAATACTCTCTTTAGGAACACTTAGAGGTTATTGCAGAGATATTCTGGAATACACTGGCTATCGTCTGAAGATGATTTAACTTTGTATTGGTTTAAAATGAGCTTAGAATCCAGCTACTTTGGGCTACAATCCGGTTGTTCACATAGTCCCTCATCTCCAGTCTCGCACCCCAAGTTGTGGATCGGAGAGAGGTCGACCCGGACCCGCCGGCTACGCTGGAACCCACAGAAACACAGCTCCTGTCCCCAGAGACGCATCCGTCGACAGACCGACAGCTGGTGGGTTCCTGAGATTGGTGAAATTGAATGCACACCATAATATTTTCAGCAAAACACAGGTGTGTACGGCGATCCCCGTGCTGCTAACTACATGCTTACATACGGGCCCAGCTGGTCTGATGTGAGTAATCATTAAACCCTTCTGAACCCTGACCTGCTCCGTGAAACAGCTCTACAGCACACGCTGAGAGGCGAGAGGGAGACAAGTGAGCAGAGGTTAAGTGCTGCTGACAAGTGAAACACAAAACTGCCACCGCTGAGTAATGCGTTATCAGTTCTCAAAAAGCTAGTGTTGTGATGAAGATATGTTCCACTGAAGGCCGATGATAGCGACTCGACACAGTGCGTTAGTCCTTTGTGACGATGGTTAACGTGACACCAGACAATACTAAAACAGGAGAACGGTGTGTAATCATTAGCCTGCAGAAGGTGGAAGAGTTCGTCACAGCAGATAACTGGAAGTCATCTTGACCCTCGCCAGACAATCTGGGTAAATACACAAAACACTTCAAGTGGAGCTGTGTGTGTGTGTGTGTGTGTGTGTGCGCTCAGTGACGACCTAAAGTAGTTAAAATAACTGCCTTTTATTCAAATGTGCAAACAGGACCGTGTGCCCTGAAATACATTCGTCATCTAACCCGATGTCGCTTTATTATCGGAACATCTTCCGTACACAGTTCCACATAAATACAAACACAACATTTAACCAAACATGAAACAGCGTCCGTTGGTACAGTGAGGCCTACTTAGAACCCAAACTCTGACCGACTGAGGAACTAAAGACGTGAGTCGAGTCTGTGGGACTCTAAATCGTCTGAGTGATGGCAAACGCTGATATTCTTCAAATCAAATGTGTAATGGTCTGATGTAATACAACCAGCCAAACTACTCTTTATGTTTCTTTAATGGCAAGATGTTTAGACATTTCAAAGCTAGACTAATGCAGAAGTTCTTCCTGGTCAAAATAAACAGACATCCACTCATCACTCATACTAGAACACATGGCGTCACTGCTGCCATTGATTTGTATTCATAATAATATTATGAATATCCAAAATACACTGACTGGTAAAAATATCATTAGATATCTGCAATTGGTATTACGACTACGCCGGGGAAATGTGCAACTCCAGATATCTATCAGAATTATGAGTAGAAACAACACAATTGTATTATATAGAAATGTATAATAGATTAATAGATAGCTGTTCTAGGTATCCAAAAAGATAATAATATTCCAAAGTGGCTCACTCCAGTTATGACTAGTAACAATCGGATTGTAAATATCTGAAATGGGAGTTTTAAATAGTAAAGATGTCATTGCAGATATCAGGAATGACATTGTGAACATCAAAAATGCAACTATGGAAATCTACAATTGAAAGCCCAAAACGTGATGTCATCTGTCCTCCTAAGTTATCGTGCGTATCTGAGATGTTCTTTTTGACTTGGAAGTCTTAAATTGCAGATATCTGCAGTTACAGTGTAGCTCTTCAATGTCAAAGGGCCACATGGACTTTGAGGAGATCTTAAATGTAGTTTTGACTCGTACAATCAAAGCTGTAGATAACTGATATACGTCTACTAGTGCGAATGTTATTGTGGCCTTAATCACCATTCTGACTAGGAGAAGTGCTATTATGGCGATCTAAAATGTAATCACAGACAATGTGGTTCAACTAAACGTTAAAACATTTAGTATATACGCAGTTTGAAAACTTGACCCAAGTGTTTGACCCACGACCTTTGAGCAGCTTTAAGCCGAGCGGAGAGACAACCGTACCGTGCACCGATTCCACGCTGCATACCACTCTGTATCACGGACTGGAAGTGGGTCTCGAGTCACGAAGGGGAAGAAGCAGTCAATAAGAATTCAACACGACAGACTCCAGGCCTGGATTGTTAAGGATTAGCTCCTCCCAACGATCACCCCGACAAGAAAACGTTACAAACTCCGTCCAGCTTGAAGACTGAACTATGTGGCCGGGGGACTGTGCCGGATTGTAGCCAATAGTCTTTGGAGTGCGACTTGGGAAAAGGCTTTAATCCGAGCACCAATGTTCACCAAAACAACGAATACAGCGACCTCGGCTTGCAATCTGCTCCGTGAGCTGACAAGCAGCAGCGAGGAATGGGCAGAAATAAGTTTCAGACATCCAGAGCCTCTATTCATTCTCCATTAACAACATCTGTGTCGTCCCTTATTACACCGATGCAAAAACACAAAACCCAGAGGTAGTGAAGGGACACCTCAACCAATCACAGAGCTCTATTTTGGATATGACTAACCTTACTGGGCTTATCGAAATGCAGCAACCTGATATGTATTTTCAATGGTGACCTTCTAACATGTTTTTAAATAACTATAACCAACTGGAGGGGTAGTTTATACTAATTAAGCAAAAATAAATACAAATAGTGTTGACTCTATACACTGGTGTAGTAAATACTCCCCACGTAATCAAGGTTCGTATTTAACAGTCCTTTCACTGACACATTCAAACTATTCTAGTCTTCACAATATGACCTTGTCAGGAAGGCTCATCGGTCTCTTCTTCTTCGGTGGTTTCTCGCTCAAACAGGTTCATTCAAACCATAAGCGACATGTCGGCTTCACACGGGAAGCAGCCAACAGATATTGGGTCATGCGTCAACATCATTCACGAATAAAAGCCCTCTAACGCTACGTGGACCGAGACATAATTCGTGCATAACGTTGTTATGAGAACACGTTCCTATCCTTAAAGCAATGTGAACATTGGAGACAGACCTGCTGCTGACTCGGCTGATTAGTCCCGACCCGCTCCGACATGTCATTAATTTGAGCTAACGCTAGCCAACACCGCTAACACCGCTGCTGAGCGGCTCGGTGCAGGTCACGTAACGAGACGCCACACCAGCGGTTCCGCTACAAACATCTCCCCATTACAACCAGAAAGAACCGGCACACGAGCACGATTTGGCATTCAACGTTAACCAACTACGCGCCCTCATGGTCTTATTGCCCAATCCAAACTTTCTTCTGCCACCGCGTGCGCCGACGTGAACGACTACCCGGCATTCTCCGAGCCTTCGGTGACAACGACACGCATGCATTTATTTAATCCCATTCATACGAGCATCGTCTGGATTAAGTACATAGCTGAATTGGGGTTACCTTTGACCACCTGACGCTGCCACGCTGAAGCTACTGTGCATCGCTTCGCTCGCATCTGCTCGTGAGCGGCGCTCGTGGGGTCAGCCGGTGACGGACCGCCCATTCTCCTTGACACTAGATTGGCTGCTCCCTTCACGTGCTCCTCGTAAACTACACACTCGCCACAGTAAAAAACTATTTGTGCCGACAGTTGTGTAAAACGTTGCCCCACGTGTAGCGTTTCGATAGTTATATAGACATTTACACAGTCTATGTAATATATTTGGTTAGTATTGGTGCTTTTGTTCAGCTCTCATTCGTCACATTTTCAATAGTTTAGACCTTTCGGATTTTTTTGAAGGCAGCACAACTCGTGCTCTGGCAGTCTGAAATATATTTAATTATATCGATTTGTAAGGACAAGTTTTTATCATCAGTGGGACCAAAATAAAACGGAACTAAATTCTAAATAAATTGACGGTGTAACGCGCATGGCAGCTGTGTTTCCCGTTGACATTTAGTTTCGTGCATGTTGTGAAACAGGATGACATGTTTCTCGCTGTACACACGCACGCACGCACGCACACACGCAGTCTGGATGACAGGACCCGGTTCAATGTATTCACTGAACCGGCGTCAATCCCTGCGCTGAAGGCAGGGAAACAATCGTCATCGTGGTAATTAATCACCATGGCAATGGTCGCCGATTGATTTTTTTATTTTGATGACAGTATGCGTCACTCACCCCGGATGACACCGAACACGGTTACCTTGTTTCTATTCAACGATTGCAAGTGAGCTCACTACATCCACCGCCGCGCGCACTCGTATCGGGTTGAGGGGAACACATCGGTGACATTCCCCGACGACATCCTCCATTTCTCCCAGTGCGCACTCGATGAAAGCGCAGCTGCATAGGTTGCCCCCCCCCCCTCCCTCCTACAGCTGGTGACTCATGTGTCTCCTTGAATTAATAGTAACACCAGTGTAACACAACTGGGGTTATGTTTCCTGTGGAAAGCAGTGAAAGCACCGTTTTGTAATTTCTACATCTCATTATGTGTAAAAATAAATCGCTTCAAAAGTAAAGGATCATTTTGTTTTGTTTTTATTGTAAAATAAAAATCAAAGTATCAACAGTGAATCATAAATCCATGTCAAACAGATTTTAAAAGACCCGTTTCCACACAGAACACTACTGGATGTAGTGAATGAATTAGATGCAGGTGGGCGTGAGGCTCGACCCGTCTCTAATTACTGTAATATTATACCAGCTGATCTGCTCCTCAACAAACTGAGCAATAACACGCGGCAAGTAAGCACCCTTTAAAAAGGAATACTTCAACCACAAAAACGTACATTTGTACATCAAACTACTCAGTGTGTCTCTGTGGCGGTAGGTGAGAACACAGGACCTGAAATACAAACTCATTTTGTGGGGGAGGTTTTACTTTTAACAGACAATATCTTTTCTAAATATTATTTGTCACCAAACAGCTTCCATCAGTCCGTAGTCAGGGGCACTACATGGTGTATATCTTTATAAACACAAGTCAAAGACTCTCTTCAGGTCCTTCTGCTCCCAGCAGGGTGCACAGAAACACGTGTATTAATACGACTGGGTGAAAGCGTGAGCTTCTCTGCTAAAGGAACAACAACAAAAAGGAATATTTTGTCGTTGGCGTCCGCTCCTCGAGAAGTAAAGCATCCCCATAGCGCCCGAGTGTCCGCCCTGAGGCGCTCCTCCTCAGTTCAGCTGCCGGATGATGGCGTTAATGCCCGTGTTGCGAAATCCGGGGTTCCCCAGGTCCTTCAGGAGCCCGCCCTTGTCCTTGGCGGCGTGGCGAGCCACCGAGAGCCTGAAGGGCAACAGGAAGTTGTTGGCGGCCCGGAAGCGCTTGCCGACTCCGTAGATCTCGTGTATGAGGTCCTCCAGGCAGATGATGCCGTGTTCACCTGAGAGACGGGGAGGGGGGGGGGTGATGGGAAACAGGTGTCAGAACCGAGCAGACGTTAAAAATACAACCGACAGCAACAAGCGGATCATTTTAAATGATTAGTTAGTGTTTGCTGTCGTCTCAATGAGGAGCACGTGACTCATCTACACGACAGGAGGAATGACTGAGTGTGTTCTTCATTCACTCAGAAATAAGACTTATTTTATAAACATTAGATTCTCCAGTGAGATATTTAGGACTTTATAGTGACTTTGCTGTTGTAAACATTACTGCTGCCGCTCTAGAAACAATATTTAAAATGTAAATAAAGTCTAATGATGCATAAATAACAGATAAGAGGATGGATAGGATCCTGAAGATGCCCGTCCTGCTCTGAATCGAGGTGGTCTGCTGGAAGAACACGACAATCCGATCTTTTTCTCCGTGAAGCAAACATTGTTCCAGCGGTATTAGTTGAATATTACCATCATCCTACGTTAACGCTTGGAAGCCAGATCCAAATCCAGTGCAACGCAACCGTTTGTAAGGAATGTGTTCATTCAAACACACCATGAACACACTGCTCCCCCAGTCATGCAGTCTGACAACTCATGCACAACACCTACAACTGTGTGAACATGTGTGTCGGAGGCCGATGTCACGCTTGCTTTGGATTAACACCGTGGGGAGACTCACCCATGTGCTGCTCGATGAAGTTGTTGTCCGTGAGGGGGATTCTCCTCTTGCCGATCCTGGTCTGTCCCCTCTTCAGGATGAGCTCGCGGACGGACTTCAAGTTGGGGAATCTGGTCGGAAGCGTTGCATTTAGAACACGCGCTAACAAACGTAACGGATTTGGACCAGAGCTAAAGCTACTCACCCCCAGGCCACGTAGGGCTCCACCTTCTTCATCATGGCCACGGAGGTCTTGTTGATTTTGACGAAGGCCCCGCTGAAGATCTTCCTCAGCCTCAGCATGTGGACCACCTTCATCACTTTGAGGCTGACGCCTTTGATCCTAGCGGGAGAGAGGACATTTCATTACGTACGCGTTTAAACGACCACAACCGGGTGTTTCATTCACCGGAGCGCACGACATCTGAGGTTATCAAAGTGACAGCTCTCCATCTGGACGAGTTCTAGATGTGCAGACCGCAACATGGTCCTTAGGAGAGATCTCCTCCATTCAGTTAAGTTCAGGGATGTCCCAATTCAAAACACAATCAAAAAACTCATTGACTTTCAGACGGCCATGTCTTCCCCATTAAAGGGTGTTTTTCCTTTTCCGATGAAAGGATAGTTAAGTCCCCTGTGGCAAAATTGTGATACTTGGCTAAATAAAGATGTAATTGAATAGAGTATTGTCTTGATGCCAGTTGCCTTGTTTTGGAGATACCAGCGTAGAGACCCGCTCCTTTTCGGGTGAACCGTCCCTTTAAAAACAAGCTGATTTTAACATTGCTACCTTTTGATTATTAGCACTCATTGCTAATAAGGAAAATAAAAAAAACACGTGAGGAAGTAAAACGTCTTTCACACGTTTGAGGAGAACATGGCAATGCAATCCTAACTAATGTCACCGGGTGCTCTGTACCTAAAAATATAGGGAATTGTCAGTGTTGTACTGGACGTATTGAAGACCGTGTTCAGCCTTTGATGAACTCCCATGCAGCCTAACCCTTTATATGGCCGTGACTAGAGTCAAACACCCTCCTCTGAGTCAAATCACTCACTCTCTGATGCGGACAGCGAAGGCCAGCTTGCTCTTGGCAGGAGGCAGAGGGGCCGGCGGCCTGTGCTGGGATCTCTCGATGCGGGTGTCATCGCGGTGCCTCCTGTGGCTGTCTTTCAAGTAGTCTTCCAAACGCTTGAACTTCAACGGTTTGCCTTTAGATACCTGGAACCACACAGAAATACACGTGTAGATAAATAGACTGCAGGATCTAAGTGCACATTGAACACCTGTATTTGACCTCGCGACACTCTGTGATCACGTACCTTTCTCTTCTCTAGCAGCGCGAGCTTGGCTTGCGTGGCTTTGATGGCCTGGTACGCTTTCCTCTTCTTCAGGAGATACTCGGGTACCAGCTTGATCACCTTCTTTGGTCTGATAACGGGAGCACACACACAGAAGCGTTTGAGAAACAGTCCAGCTAGAGGCTAGTACTCATCGAGCTAATGTAGCATTGGTCAGAGTAGAAGTGCGTCTCAGTCCGGACAGAACCAATTAGCAGCTCCAGTTTAGTGTTGGTAACTTTGCTTCGTGAATATGTCACCGAAAAAGTGAACAGAAGACACAACTGTCATTTCAATTGCACACAACTAGTGCCAAATATTGGCAACGCAATGCGCGAGCTGCGGCTATATCTCCGTAATATACACTCGGACCCATGTGAAACCAAGTCCGCTAGAAACAGCCTTTTCTCACCATCAGCCCGATAAATATTAGTCTCGGTAGAATCGGTAATACGTAGAATTCTTACTGAGACTTCCAACATACCAACTACATGTAGAGAAAGAACGGATGGACTTAGATATGATACAAAAAAACATACTCAGCTTCAGCGTCGGCCATGGTGAAATCGGGAGACTGAAGCGTCGCTCGGAGATGACGTCACAGCCCACGCTTGTTTTATTTCCGGCGGACTGTTCGGGCTCACACTACTGCCACCCAGCGGCCAACAACAGTCATGTCCAATATAACCTTTTCAGAATGTTAACAGCTATATACAATATAAGTATGAATATATCCCCAAATAAAAGTGTATATATATATATATATATATATATATATATATATATATATATATATATATATATATATATGATACAATAGTGCAAACAGAGGTAGTAGTGCAATGTTATTTATTGTTCATGAGAGTGACGGCCAGTGGAAAGAAGCTGTTCCTGTGTCTGTATGTACATACAACATGCAAAGAATACCAAAATGTATGAAAATATTTGTTAACCCCTGAAATATATTATTCTCCAGGCAAATATCTACACATGCAGACTGCCTCCATCAGCTTAAGTAACTGTATCCACTACACCACGAGTAAACAAATGACAATAATGATAATGAAAATAACAAGCTTAAAAGGGAAATTCGTTAGTTTAGCCTAATATGTTACATTAAGTTAGCAGGAGATTACATTATTTGCTTTTCAAAAATGATTTAGTTTTCCCCAAAAAATGACGACGCCTTCCAAAAAATGATTAGGGGAGAACTCCACCACTGAACATCCAACACTGCCAAACAATGAGCTGCCACACCTCTATGTCTCTAGATCGTCACCTGGAGAGAACTCTACCACTGAACCAACGACGCTTGATGAACAAGTGAAATGTGATGATGATGAAGACTCACATGGGGCTTTTTGTACTCCATAAACGTAACCGGAAAACACGATTTCTCAGTCCCGAGAGTCGTCGACATTCATGTTCCCCAGAGGATGAATCCGACTGACTTTGGTGATCCCCTAACTTTTCCTCTACAATGAGGTTCACGTTTGTGATTATGGAGAAGAATGTTATATTCACAGATGCGTTGATTTAGTCTTTTATTTAAAGCCTAGGGACTATATATAAATACAGTATCTAAGCTACACGTTGTTCATCTGATGTGACTATGAATGGCCTTTAAATGACAGCAGAAAGGAATGTAATCCCCTCAGTCTGCACCTTACCCTCGTTAGTCACCCCCCCCCCCCCCCCCACAAGTTAATTATTTTACTAAATCCAAGAAATATTGTAATATATTTGGTCATACAGCGTATGTATTTATTTTTGTACATGAGGAAGGAAAGCTGTGTTGAACAGCAGAAACAGGCTAAAGGTGAAGTCTCTTTACTACGAGACATGCCCCCTGATCTAACTTCCCCGATGCTTATTTTAACCCAAACCATGACGTTTTCTCAAAACCCGAACAAAGCAGTTTTGGCGGCTAAACGTTTTGGTGCCCAAATATAACCGACCGTTTGGAGGGCGAGCCCTGTCGTGTTCTGTAGTACTGTTTGACCTACTTGGGTGTGAATGAGAGAAGACGATGCCAACCTCTAGAGACCATAGTAGTTATGACGGGAGCAAAGGAGGAAGTCAGAGAACGAAGTATTGAGAGCAACAAAGTCAGTATGAGGTGGAGGCCGGGGGTGATGGGGTCAAACCCAGGCTGCAACTTCAGGTACTGAAGAGTGAAGCCAAAGCTTCACGTGTTAAAGCTGCATTCTCTCTAGTGTCCACCAGGGGGCGACTCCTCTGGTTCTATAGAAGTCTATGAGAAAATGACTCTACTTCTCTCTTGATTTATTACCTCAGTAAACATTGTAAACATAAGTTTATGGTCTCAATCTCTAGTTTCAAGTCTTCTTCAATACAGCATGATGTTCATTTAGTACATTATGGTCCATTTAGAGTCAAACAGACCATAAAGCAGGGGATGCTTTAGGGCGGGGCTACACAGTGATTGACAGGACGTTACCGCTACCAGAGCAGAATAAAGCGTCTCTTAACGTGGAACTTAAAGGAACGACAAACGGAGTTTAAAGAACACAGAGACGTGGAACTTAAAGGAACGACAAACGGAGTATAAAGAACACAGAGATGTGGAACTTAAAGGAACGACAAACGGAGTTTAAAGAACACAGAGACGTGGAACTTAAAGGAACGACAAACGGAGTATAAAGAACACAGAGACGTGGAACTTAAAGGAACGACAAACGGAGTTTAAAGAACACAGAGACGTGGAACTTAAAGGAACAACAAACGGAGTTTAAAGAACACAGAGACGTGGAACTTAAAGGAACGACAAACAGAGTTTAAAGAACACAGAGACGTGGAACTTAAAGGAACGACAAACGGAGTTTAAAGAACACAGAGACGTGGAACTTAAAGGAACGACAAACGGAGTATAAAGAACACAGAGACGTGGAACTTAAAGGAACGACAAACGGAGTTTAAAGAACACAGAGACGTGGAACTTAAAGGAACGACAAACGGAGTATAAAGAACACAGAGATGTGGAACTTAAAGGAACGACAAACGGAGTATAAAGAACACAGAGACGTGGAACTTAAAGGAACGACAAACGGAGTATAAAGAACACAGAGACGTGGAACTTAAAGGAACGACAAACGGAGTTTAAAGAACACAGAGACGTGGAACTTAAAGGAACGACAAACGGAGTATAAAGAACACAGAGACGTGGAACTTAAAGGAACGACAAACAGAGTTTAAAGAACACAGAGACGTGGAACTTAAAGGAACGACAAACGGAGTATAAAGAACACAGAGACGTGGAACTTAAAGGAACGACAAACAGAGTTTAAAGAACACAGAGACGTGGAACTTAAAGGAACGACAAACGGAGTATAAAGAACACAGAGACGTGGAACTTAAAGGAACGACAAACGGAGTATAAAGAACACAGAGACGTGGAACTTAAAGGAACGACAAACAGAGTTTAAAGAACACAGAGACGTGGAACTTAAAGGAACGACAAACG
This sequence comes from Leptoclinus maculatus, assembly GCA_032191485.1. Classification (NCBI taxonomy): domain Eukaryota; kingdom Metazoa; phylum Chordata; class Actinopteri; order Perciformes; family Stichaeidae; genus Leptoclinus; species Leptoclinus maculatus. Next base: position 517,498 of record JAVDOI010000088.1, on the reverse strand, counting down.
GAGTATAAAGAACACAGAGACGTGGAACTTAAAGGAACGACAAACGGAGTTTAAAGAACACAGAGACGTGGAACTTAAAGGAACGACAAAGGGAGTATAAAGAACACAGAGACGTGGAACTTAAAGGAACGACAAACGGAGTTTAAAGAACACAGAGACGTGGAACTTAAAGGAACGACAAACGGAGTATAAAGAACACAGAGACGTGGAACTTAAAGGAACGACAAACGGAGTATAAAGAACACAGAGACGTGGAACTTAAAGGAACGACAAACGGAGTATAAAGAACACAGAGACGTGGAACTTAAAGGAACGACAAACGGAGTTTAAAGAACACAGAGACGTGGAACTTAAAGGAACGACAAACGGAGTATAAAGAACACAGAGACGTGGAACTTAAAGGAACGACAAACGGAGTTTAAAGAACACAGAGACGTGGAACTTAAAGGAACGACAAACGGAGTATAAAGAACACAGAGACGTGGAACTTAAAGGAACGACAAACGGAGTATAAAGAACACAGAGACGTGGAACTTAAAGGAACGACAAACGGAGTATAAAGAACACAGAGACGTGGAACTTAAAGGAACGACAAACGGAGTTTAAAGAACACAGAGACGTGGAACTTAAAGGAACGACAAACGGAGTTTAAAGAACACAGAGACGTGGAACTTAAAGGAACGACAAACGGAGTTTAAAGAACACAGAGACGTGGAACTTAAAGGAACGACAAACGGAGTTTAAAGAACACAGAGACGTGGAACTTAAAGGAACGACAAACGGAGTTTAAAGAACACAGAGACGTGGAACTTAAAGGAACGACAAACGGAGTTTAAAGAACACAGAGACGTGGAACTTAAAGGAACGACAAACGGAGTATAAAGAACACAGAGACGTGGAACTTAAAGGAACGACAAACGGAGTTTAAAGAACACAGAGACGTGGAACTTAAAGGAACGACAAACGGAGTTTAAAGAACACAGAGACGTGGAACTTAAAGGAACGACAAACGGAGTTTAAAGAACACAGAGACGTGGAACTTAAAGGAACGACAAACGGAGTTTAAAGAACACAGAGACGTGGAACTTAAAGGAACGACAAACGGAGTTTAAAGAACACAGAGACGTGGAACTTAAAGGAACGACAAACAGAGTTTAAAGAACACAGAGACGTGGAACTTAAAGGAACGACAAACGGAGTTTAAAGAACACAGAGACGTGGAACTTAAAGGAACGACAAACGGAGTTTAAAGAACACAGAGACGTGGAACTTAAAGGAACGACAAACGGAGTTTAAAGAACACAGAGACGTGGAACTTAAAGGAACGACAAACGGAGTTTAAAGAACACAGAGACGTGGAACTTAAAGGAACGACAAACGGAGTATAAAGAACACAGAGACGTGGAACTTAAAGGAACGACAAACGGAGTATAAAGAACTTAAAGGAACGACAAACGGAGTATAAAGAACACAGAGACGTGGAACTTAAAGGAACGACAAACGGAGTATAAAGAACACAGAGACGTGGAACTTAAAGGAACGACAAACGGAGTTTAAAGAACACAGAGATGTGGAACTTAAAGGAACGACAAACGGAGTTTAAAGAACACAGAGACGTGGAACTTAAAGGAACGACAAACGGAGTTTAAAGAACACAGAGACGTGGAATTTAAAGGAACGACAAACGGAGTATAAAGAACACAGAGACGTGGAATTTAAAGGAACGACAAACGGAGTATAAAGAACACAGAGACGTGGAACTTAAAGGTCGATTGTGGCAGGTGATTGAAGAAGAGCTTGGAATCGGGGCCGGTCACAAAACAAAGGATGTAGTAAAGACTAGACAGTAGTGATTGTGCTCTAGGAAGCTAAACGATAGCTCGTTAGCCCTGTTTGGGACTATAGCGCTATCTCGTGAAAACGTGCTTTTGGTTGCAGTGTGACTAGCGGAGGATCCCTGTGTGTGTTTTGACACTTTAGTCAGCGCAGAAACAAAAGGCATTCCAGTTTAGACCCTTTTGCTGTTTTCGTCTCACACAAGTCCGCTAACTTTATGGGAGTGTAATACGAAATCGATGTAGTGCCCTTTAATGGTGTATAATTATAACTTAGTAATGTAAATATTTCCAGTGCAAACGTCTGTTTTGGTTAATTATGTTTCTATCTGCAGTGAAATCAGATGCACTTTTGTGTTTCTACTCCTTTCCCTCCTGATAGTAGAAGAAGCATCCGACCCGTTCTTACTCGATGTACCCTCAACGGTTTGTAAAATATCGTACGGAAGATTTCCATGAAAGCCAGCAACACGTGTCAAATGTCCGCTCCGTCCTCACACAAACAACGCGGTAAAGTTTGAGGAGACAAAACTACTTGGATATGTTGAGGAAAAGATCATGAATGACTTAGTTATGTTTAGGCGACAAAACCACTTAATGAGGTTCAGGAAAAGATGATGGTTTGGGTTCGAATAACTATCGCTGGGCTGTTACTGACAAAAATAATCTGCGTTGACTTGTGTCACACGGGGAACAAACAGCGGTCTGCTAGGTCAAAGGTCGTGGTCTGCAGTCTTTATACTTCCCCGTTCATGACTACGTGGGATTCTCTTTCCTCGGCCTCGTCTTACTACTAGAGGACCTTTATATTGCAGTAAATACTCTGTAGTTTATAGTAAATAGTGTTGAAAGCTTTCTTTCGCCACACCACAGAGCTCCGGGACGAAACGTGGCGATGTGAGCTGGCTTTATGTGCAACATAACGAAGCATCTCACTGCGCTAAACCTCCAGCTTCAGGGACGGGGACGTGTGATCACAGACATGTGTGATGCAGTCAAAGTCTCCACCGCTGTGTTCCAGACTGAGCATTGTGCTGATAAACTGGGTGCACTTGGCACAGAGTTCACTCTGCGATTTGCCGACTTTGCAGCTCAGAAATTTGAATTTGAACTGCTCAGCAATCCGTTTGCAGTTGACGTGGAAAGAGCACCCGTGGAGCTGATAGACCTCCAGTGTAATGACACTCAAGGCAAAGTATGACTCTGAGGGCGCTGCACAGTTTCCAAGCTTCAGCCCCGAAACGATGCCTTAACTCCGCCTACATGCTGCTCAAACGCTCTGCATGTTTGGAAGCACATACCTGTGTGAGCAGCTGTTCTCTGTGATGAAGATGAACACAAACCCACACAGGAGTCGTCTCACTGATGCACACCTTCACTCCATCTTGAGGGTTTCCACAGAACCTAACCCCAGATATTAATGAACTGGCAGCCAAGAGAAGATGTCAAACATCTGGCTCTGGTAGGTATGCATAAAATAATGTAGCCTATTTCTTTTTGCACTTTGTCCAATATCCCTTCTATCCTGTTTATTAAATGGTGACTCTATTTGGCCCTCAACGTAGTCACAATTTTTTATGTTGGCCCTCTCTGGGATTGAGTTTGACACCATGGTTTATATGCTGTATTGTGCTAAAATTTGTCATTTGTCATTTTGTAACGTTTTTGGTTGTTGGTGTGCCGCGGGATCTTTTTAATGTAAAAAATGTGTCGCGGCTCAGAAAAGGTTGAAAAACACTGCAGTAGAGCATACACACACTACAGATTATTGTCTCTGTGTACAGAAAAACGTGACCAGAATCTCTTCACATTGTTTTAAGGTGAAAATCAAGAGTTTGCAGACAATCAAGGTCAGTATCTGAGACCTCTCCTTTGCTTTCAAGTTTGCAGGGAACGATCCGCTTCATCTGCGATGAGGGGAATTGTGATAATTAAGCAGATACAGTCACTTATACTGTACTATCGACAGTCGTAATGACATAAGAAGCCAACAGTTGTCTTGTTCTTCTGCATTTAACTGGGTCAAACCCTGTCACAGTTACACTGCGCAGTGCGCATGCGCAGCTTGTAGGCTGCCTGTCAGTGCCATAGCAACCAGAGAGACGTCGTCAACATGAACACGGTGAGTGTTTGTGTTGTGGCTTCATGTGTTTCGTTGCTATTTCGTGTTTTTTAGCGACATGTTACGACTCGAACCTTTCCGAACATGCAACGTCTTCCTTTCGGAGGGCTATATTAATTGACATGACGTGTGATATTGTTGTCGTTGTTAGCTAACATGGGCTAACTTTAATTAGCTGAATTGGATAGCTAACGTTTATTAGCTGGCCAACGTCGAGTCTGCCCTAAACGTGTGAGTCTGTGTCTAGTTTGCCAGTTTTTCCTCCCGCTAAACCGAGTATTGGGAGGGCTAGGACGAGGACTAATAGTTGGAATGGCTGCTCACTCAGAATGAAGTGTCTTAGCCGCCAAACTCCCCCAAATGAAAATGGAAATAAAGACATCTAAAGGTGTGGTATGTAGAGGAGACAGATGAGGGCTCTGAGCTAAACCTATTGAAGAACGAGTTCAGCTCGTTGGTCCTCTCCAGGGAGCCCCCTGGTTGTCTCCCTCCAACCTTGAAGCCAGTAATCTGCTTCATCCCCGTCCACATCTCCCTCACGTTGTTCTGCTGGAGTTTGGCCTCCAGCTTCCTCCTGTAGGTGTACAGGACTGTAAGCACTGTGAAGCACCGTCCAATCAGTTTTGCAGCATTAGGCTGAATCTGAACAGATAGTATAGCCATAAACACCTCAGAACTCATCCTGCTGCTTCTATTAGCTGTGACATCATCGATGAACACCAGTGACCCAGTTCCATTGGCAGCCAGACAGGCCCATGTCATAGCACCGCCTCCACCATGTTAGACAGATGATGTGGTTTGTTTCAGATCATGAGCCGTTCCTTTCCTTCTCCACACTTTTCTCTTCCCATCATTCTGGTACAAGTTAATGTTAGTGGTTTCATCTGTCCAAAGAATCTTTTTCCAAACTGGTCAGTCTTTTTCAGATGTTTTCTGTTAAAGTCTAATCAGCCTTCCTGTTCTTCAGTGTTACCAGTGGTTTGCACCTTGTTGTAAACCCTCTGTATTTAGATTCATTGAGATCATAGACTTTGACAATGACGTGCCTACCTCCTCCAGAGTGTTCTGGACTTCAGTAGATGTTATGAAGGGGTTTTCTTCACCAAGGTAAGAATTCGGCAACCAACCACTTTGGATGTCTTCCGTGGTCTTCTGGGCCTTTTGGTGTTGGTGAGCTTGCCAATGAATTCCTTCTTTTTAAGAATGTACCAAACGGTTTAATTGGACAATCCTAATGTTTATGCTATCTGACTGATGGTTTGTTAAGTGTTTTCAGCCTAACAATGGCCTCCTTCACTTGCATTGACACCTTTTTGGTTTAATGCTGAGAGTTCCATGGACCAGCTACCAAATGCTAATTTAACATTTTGAATCCTATTGTCGGCATCACTTGTCCTGAAATAGTAACAGAACCGACCACATCTGGCCATGAAACCGTTTGTCAGACAATTGTCCAATTACTTTTGAGCCTCTGAAAATGTGGCGTACTGTATAAGAATGGCCGTAATTGCTAAACGGTTCATGTGATTTTAGTTTTATCCATTGAATTAAAGCTGAAAGTCTACACTTCAACCACATATTGACTGCTTCATTTCAAATCCATTGGAGTCGTGTAAAGAGGCAAAATTAGAAAAATTGTGTCACGGTCAAAATACTTATGGCCCTGACTAAATATCTATTGAGAAGTCTCAGGTGCCTTTTTGAAGTTAAAGTTTTTGCAATTTTTGAGAGAACCATTTCTACAAGATGAGGTAAGTTACCCATACAATCCATACAAATTAAGTTATTACAGTTATTAGCAGCCTTAGTCACCAGTTATTATATTTCTTTTTTTTTCCAGAAAAGTCAAGTCAACAGTTCATGTTGTTCATCCTAAACAACAAGAAGTAATGGGAGGACAGTACAGCATCCATACATTGTTTGACAAACCTGAGCTATTTTTAAGTGACGATGTTCATTTAACTCCTAAGGGAAATTATATATTTTTAAATGCTATTGCCCAGGGTTTGAAATAAGAATGATACGCTTTAAGCTATTGTTGTGAATGGGCAGTTACTTACATTCAGCCAATATAAATCTGGCTTTGAGTATGATAATCACTGTTTCCTGCCCTTACAGCCTTACAACCTGCTATCATCTGTCCTTCAATACACTTACCTACAGCCTCGTTCAGAACCAGCAGAACAAGATGCAGACATTTAAAGAGGACTTTATGTGTAGAGTTTTGTTTTGTACTTTGTGCTCTAAAATAGAAAAAATAAAGTCCCCTCTTTGCCTGGACAAAATGACACTGGTACAGAAATAAATAATTTGTCAGAGGACCTCTAGTGAATCATTTACCTGCATGCAGACATTTTGAAATAGTCCAAAAAATTATCCAATTTTTTTTCTGTAGGCTACGATCTATGTCTTAAAGATTTATATTTATTGGAGAATAGAGATGGTGTAACATATTTTAGGCTATCTAATACAGTTTGCATGAAGTAGAAGTCACACAACCAATGCTACATTCATTTCACATTGATACGTAGCAGAAGTTGGTTATTATGGGTATTTACATCCTATTCTTTCAACTGAAATGCTTCTACAGCTTGTACAGTTTAACTTGTATGGAAATGGGCATTGAAACATTCAGTGTGGTGATGGAGTTACCAACAGCCTCTCTCAGAACCAGCACAACAAGATGCAGACCTTTAAAGAGGACTTTATGTATGGAGTTCTGTGCTCTAAAACAGAAAGAAATGGTTCCCGCTTGGATGGTACAGAATGACTGAAGTCCACTCTTAACCTGAACATAATGACACTGGTCCACTGTTAAATGGTATGGAGTGACGCTCACACTCCTACACTAGTACAGAAACAGACGATCTCTGTGTTGTCATGTGACACAGTTTGACATTAAAAACTACTAGTGCTTGATCACTTTTTGCTTTCATAAAGATAATGGTATAATGATACTGCTCTGTCTCTGCGGGTAGAAACAAATAATTTGCCAGAGAACCTTTATTGAATTGTTTATCTGCACGCAGACATTTTTAAATAAGTAAGAATGCTTGCAGACTGCTGGTAACTGCATGCATGTTTGTGTGCATGCATACCCAGTCTTTATCCATTGACACTGACAAATAATGAATAAATAAAATAAAAACTCCGTCATTAGAATGTTAACTCCTATTTCATTTAAACTCTACATGTTAAGGAAACATTTCTGACAATTATTTGATTCACATCAATATAGAATATGTTTTCTCTACAAGATAGATTCCAGCAATGCAAGATTGTATCCACATGTGTGTTGTCCAGAGCATTTATACAATACACACTTTAGATTTGACTAGTAGGTCCCCTCTTGTACTGTTAAGACTGACAGAAGCAACATCGATATGCAATTATGGATTAATAAGAAGCAAATTAGCACAGCAAATGATCCGTATTAAAAATAGAGTAAATCAGTGTTTAATCTGACCTTGCTATATTCATGAATTCATTTCAAATGAATGCCCTGAAGATGCCAAAACAGCCACAAAAAAGTGTAGTCGACGCATGATTCAAAACCTGCCTACGACTGGGTTATTAAGAGCAAATACAAAATGAAATGTAATCCACAGGATGAAGGGAACTCTTTAAAATAATTTAACATTCCAAACAGGTCATGAAGATGACCAACAAGTCCACAGCAGAATATGAATTCCCTATGAAGAAAATTACACTTCCTCTTGTGATCAATCTTTAAATGTAACTTCAAAATGTTTTATATGATCACATTTTAGTCGGGACGCAGACAGCAGAGCAAAATGATTTGAAGCTTCTGATGTCATGGTTAAGAAGACAACTTAAGTCACCTCTAAACCTCTGTCACTCATGTAAAACATCACTGTAGCTGAACACTAAGGTGTTAACATACATTCATGCTGATGTGACACTTAACTTTGAGATCATAAAACCTGCCTACGATTGGGTTATTAAAAGCAATTACAAAATTAAATCTAATCCACAGGAGGAAGGGAACTCCTTTAAGTAGCCGCAGCCTAACGGAGGCCAAAGACACGATGAGGGAGGAGGCCTCGTACTCCGTCTTTAAATGACCGCCGATGCAGGACAGCGCCTGGAGCACTTTTGCCACGCTGCCTCTGGCCAGAGCGAAGGCCAGGAGGGTCCATTCTGCATCGGGACTCACACAGCAGCTACACGGGAGCAAAGAACAAACTAGTTAGTTTGGAAGTGAAACTTGTGTCCAATCAAATGATCTTTTGTGGCTCTTTTCAGAGTGTCAGACGTATTTCCTCTCAATAAGTATATTTTCATGCGGGTTCATGAATTCCAAATGTTCCAAAATGTGCTTACAAAAACTCCAGTTTAGACCAACATTGAGGGAACAATGTCGACTGTATGTGTGGATAAACATAGCCTACAGAACTATGGTTGATCATTAGCCAGTGAGGTTTATTCTAGTCATGTTGTTGCTGCTGCTGCTGTTAATGATTTACAGATCAAATGGAACAGAAATAGAGTTTTATCGCCCTGGGAAATCAATACTTTGATTTGAGTCAGTTTTCAACGCGATGACGTCAGCGTTACGAGCTGAGCGTGGCAGTGATGGGTGAGTGTGCTGATGTGATCCCAGCAGGTCATTACTCTGCTATCCTGAGGAGGAATCCATCCACCTCCTCCAGGATGTTCAAAGAGAAGAACTTGGGGAACTCTGTGGACGACGGTGTTCGGGACAACGGAGGCATGTGTCGTAAGGCTCGTCTAGGAGAAACACAAGACACACAAAAAAGCCCTCAGAACACCAGCACTGGACAAAACACTACACTTACACACATTCTTTCTTTCTCTTACATATTCAAAACCAGAAGGGGGGTGTGTCTTACTGTGTGCTCTGAAGGACAGTCTGAGCCAGAGCAGGGTTGGTGTCCATGGATGCGGTGACCAAGGAGGTGAGGAGAGACAGGTACCAGATGGCTGAAGCATCCGAAACAGACACCTCTTTGCTCTTGGTAATCTGATAGCCCAGTGTTCAATAATATCGTGTTCAAGACACGAATCCGCGTGTCACATCCGTCGCTCAGGCACCGCTTCATGTTAATCTTGATGTCTGGGGTTTGGTGCCAGAAGAGATGATGCAGTTAGCAGACTGATGGAATACATCACGCAAAAAGAATGCCACAACAGGTTGCTTCTCCCTCTGAGAGCTGATGATGATTGAGGGAGACACAAATGAACCTAATCGCAAATATGAGAAACTAAATCCAATGCAAAGCATTTTATTTGGCTCATTGTGATTTTGCAAATCATACAGAGCCACATAATCAAAATACAATGATGAACTTGTCACCATTATCTGAACCTCTGCTAGCTGTTTTCCTGCTCACAGCTGCCTGGACCAATCGATCCTCAGTTTCTGTTTTCCTCATTCATTCATTCATATATATATATATATATATATATATATATATATATATATATATATATATCTATCCCCGAGCAAAAACAGAGCTGGTGTGTTTTAGCCTTGCTTCTGTGTGGCTAGACAACTTCTACTAAAAGGTAGATGTGTCTCCACATATGGTCCTTTGAGACCTGAGGGTGAAGGTGGAAATCAAGAGTTTATGGAGGCTTGCATGAGGATTCAAAGTGAGGCATTTAACCACCCAACTATCTATGAACCCAGCGGCGGCTGCTCTTCTGTAGCTGACAGAAGCTCTGTCTCCACAGGAGGGGTGCATATGAGAAAGACAGTTCCTCTCCAAGTCATCGGTGAAGGAACACACAAGCCTGAGGTAAATAAACACTCCACTAAGCAGACAGATCGACAGGTGGTGACTCACAGGGGTGTGTGATGTTGGCATTCTCCAAGAGGGCTACGTAGCCCGTGACATTGCTGGGGATCCGGATATCTCTGATCTCCTGCAGGGAACGCCGGTTCTTCCCGACCGCAACGGAGACCAGCTGAGGCGTGTAGCTGTGGTCATTAGAAGCCACGGCAATGGCCAGACGTCTCCAAACCACATCGGGTTTCATCTTCAACCTGGGAGCAGGAAAGAGAAGAGTTTCCACCTTAAAATGTATCATATACATAGGGACCAAAAACTGTGTAATTCAAGGATCAGGCACACATGACAATCAGCTGCAAGGCCTCAAGTCACAGAGCAGGCGCCCAATTGGGGCAGGTGCGGTACCGAGCAGTGCCGAGTGGTACCGCACAATGCAATGTTCAGTAACAAAGATAATAATCCTACAAACATGTCGTATACCGGCTTAACGAAGAACTTCTGATGAACAGAACCATGTATAACATTTTACACACAGAAAACACAATTAAACACGATCTAACAGAACCTTTCAGAACAGCCACCAAAATATCGTCATTTTTTCGCTTTCATTTCACAAGACACGCACTCGAAAAAGTCCTCCGACCGGCGATCTATTAGCTCCGATAGCTCCTCTTGCTACTTAACAGCATTAGCATTCCACCTGGATTCTACCGAACACTTTGGATTTACTCTCCGTGAAACGGTTCAAACGTTACCCGCAAAACAGTGAGCATAAACATGCCATTCACCCCGCTGAAGAATTCTGAATTTGCACTCACCATGAGATAAATCTTGACAAAATAGTCCTCATAATCCATTTTTACCGGTGAATTAGACTTCTTCTGTGGTTTTACTGTCTGAAAAAAGTATTTCCTGAACGAAGGGGGGTCAAATAAGCCCGGAGGACCACGTTTCAACATTTCAGCCTGCGTAAATCGGGATTTTCCGGAAAACGATCCTGTCAATCAAAACTGCCTCGTTGCCTCCACTGCATTGGCTAGATCCTAACACGTGTATAGATGTGTCGTAGTATTGAATTGACCAACCAGAGGCTCAGCAATGGGCACTCAAACACACGCTATAGTGCATGCTGCCGTAGGTCTGCGGCCCCAAGAGGCTTTGGAGAAGATTCTAGCTCTCAAAGATGATGCCAGACTGCTGTATGTGATAGATTGTGCATGTACAAGGATAAAGGAAGTTAAATATATCGTTATTTAAGTTATAAAAGTACAATGGAACAGCTGGAGAGGCTGTTTCTCAAATGACGACCTTTCGTGACCTCTCGTACGTTTATGTCTAACTCTGGCCTACTTCACTCTATTCACTCCAATTCTTTTGTGAGTGACTACTGCCATTGTTTGCTATGATGCTGGGTGGTTTCTAGGCTTTAGTGAGCCTCATTTAATATAGTATTATCAATAATAGTGCTTTTTCACCATGCAAACCTGACATTTTCAAAGTGGAGCTGTGTTCCATCTTCATTTGCTATTAACCAGTAACATATACACAATATTTACACCTCTCACCAAAGCTCACCTACTTGAGTGTTATTAATCAATTTAAATTATTCAAATAGACCTTGTAGTTAGAGAGTAAGGCCCCTTTGAGTATGGGTATAGTATTTTCGAGCAGAAGCCTAAAAATAGGGCTAGTTACCAGAAGGTTAAAGTATTTTGTTAAAGTAGTACTAGTACTACATGTATCTGTGCAGTACAAGTATGTGTGTTTAGTTTTATGTATGTGTTCATATTTTATTCACATTGTTTGATTAGGAGGATATTTTGTATCAAAATCCTTTTAGCACAAAAGTAATCAAAATACTTAAATACAAAAATTATCAAAGTTCTTATGAAATATGAAAAATCCTTATTTAGAAAATGAAATAAAGTTATGAAATAAGAAAAAAACATAATTACAATATAATTATTAATAAGCAAAATCCTTAATTACATAATATTGTAAATTCATGAATTATAAAATAAGCTACATTTGAATGAAAAAGGTAATTTTGTTAATTACAAAATCAAGCAAAACGCTCATGATTTAAGCAAAATCCTTTATTGTAATTGTTTTTAAATTCCTTAATTACAAAATTAACTCAATTTACGAAGAACAAAAATTTGCTAAATTATTGTGAAATAAGCAAAATCCTTAATTATAAAAAACAAGCTAAATCCATTATGACAATGTTCTTTTGAAACAAGCAAAATCCTTAACTATAACAAAAATTGTAAATTCATTGATTGCAACATTATTTACATTCATGAAGTACAAAATAAGCAAAATTCTTATGAAATAAGTAATATCCTAATTTACAAAATTAACCAAAATGCATGTTTTAAGTAAAACCCTCTAATTATAAAAAACAAGCAAAATCAATAATTACAATTGTCTTATGATGCAAGCAAAATCCTGAATTATAACAAATAAGCAAAATCCTGAATTATAACAAATAAGCAAAATCCTTAATAACAACATTCTTATGAAATAAGAAAAGCCTTAATTATGAAAAAAAATAAGTAAAATCCTTATTTACAGAATTAAGTAAAATCATGAAGAACAACAATGAGCAAAATAGAAACATTTCTGAATGACAAATAAATGAGGTTTTAGGGGCTGATCACAGCGGGACGCTGTTCATATTTGTATTATTATGATTATCTTTTAGCTAAATGTTGTCCTGCTGCCAAAATCTTGCTCACTACAATAAGTGAAGTCATGAAGTTCATTATATGTTTAAAGGACAAACAGCAACAGATTGTCAACATTGAGTATCGTTCTACAGAATGTAGAAGATAGAAGTCAATGTTTCATGTTTATTCTAATATCTCACATTAACATTGTTCCTCATAGTCTTTGGTTTCTGCTTGGACTCTGGTAAACCTGCTCTCAAGTCTACTTTTAAATGAAACTTCATATCTGTGAGGTGTTTTTAAAGAGTCACGTCTTCAGCAGGAACCAATGGGCTTGGAGCTGAGAGCCACAGACAGGAAGTCAGAACGTGTGGAGAGACCAACACATTGTTGAGAGGAAGAAAGACGGGCTGTAATAATGTGATATCATATTCAGCCTTCTGGTTTAAGGGAACATGCGTATCAAAGGGAGCTGGTGGTGGTTGTGTGGTAGAAATCATCTGGATGTGAGATGAGCTCCTTGGAGGAGCTACTCTGCTCCCTGAGCTCCTTCTTCTTCTTCTTCTTCTTCTTCTTCTTCTTCTTCAGCTGCAGGAACACACAGGATATAATGATCCAGCTCAGTGTTCTTCTGTCTGCACGGCATCTGCCCCCTGTTGGCCTGCAGAGACATGACAGCACAGTCCTGTTAGAGCCATAGTTTTAGTTTTGATTACAAATCATCATTTCTAATTTTGCTAAAATGTTTGTATGACCTAAACACATTCCTTTAATCTATGAATGAAGGTTACATTTGCATTCTGTATCATTATTTTCTTTAGGAACGTTTGTTATTAATCAGATGAGGATCAGCTGGTATCAGAGGAAGAGGTGCGACTGAGTCTCGAGTTGGTTTTTCCTTTGTGTAGAACGGGGCATCGGGACAGTCTTTGACCTCACGTTAAACTCATTATGTTTTGCTGTTAAATTCGTCGAAAGTGAAAATAAATCAATCAAGTGACGGCAAAGGAATCAGCGTCTGCAAGAGTTTGATGTGTGAGTCATAAACGGAGCCCCGTAACGTGGCCCAGTATAGAGGAAGAAGAACAAAGAACGGGCCACCACACCTGTCTTCAGTTCACTGAACACAGAGCGAGAGCTTCATTTCAGTGGCTGGTCTAAACAACAGACGTGTGTCAGTACCTTACAGTAGAAGTAAAGGGCAACGGTCACCACCAGCAGAAACAGCGGCAGGACGATCGCTTTGATGATCAGAGGTGTTGGATCTGAACAAACACATGGACAGTCATCACATCACACGACATCATGAGTCCAACAGCTCCCATTGACCCTGAAATCTACAATCACTGACACGTATTACTCTTCATGTTTACTTCATGTTCACTGTTTGAACCACAGACGTTATAGAAGAAGTGGACGTAGTCGTCGTGACGTCACTCAATGGTTTGTGGACTGTGGCCGTCGCCATCTTGGTTTTTTGCAACCAGTGAACAGGAAGTGACCATATCTGGACTGAGGAGGAGTGACGTAGAGACGCAGTATACGTCTCTGGTAGAGACCTGTCAATCACTGTGTAGCCCCGCCCTAAAGCATCCCCTGCTTTATGGTCTGTTTGACTCTAAATGGACCATAATGTACTAAATGAACATCATGCTGTATTGAAGAAGACTTGAAACTAGAGATTGAGACCATAAACTCATGTTTACAATGTTTACTGAGGTAATAAATCAAGAGAGAAGTAGAGTCATTTTCTCATAGACTTCTATACAACCAGAGGAGTCGCCCCCTGGTGGACACTAGAGAGAATCTGGTTAGTCTTGGTTTCATGTCACAATGATGTCATCACCTACGTCCTGTTTTCATCACCAGAGCTCCTGGTCAGAGCTGGACCATGCTACACTGTGATTGGCCAGTTATGTTAGAGGGGCGGGACTTAGTGAAGAGTCAATTGAAAGCGTAATCGCTATCGTTAACGACTGTCTCAACGTTTGGTTTCCAGGATAACCCTGGTTCTCTGAGTGAGGTACCGGAGCACACCGCCCTTCTTGCTTCTGATAGGCGGAGGAACTACACTTGAATATGGTGAGTTGGGGGCTAAGGGGTGTTATGACTGATGTGGTGACAGTGGAGCTTTGTGATTGGTCACGTCAGAAGCTGCTTCAGTTCTCAGAGAACCAGAGTTATCCTGGTAACCAAACCTGCTCTGTCCTACAGTAGATTGTTAGCTGTTGCCATTCATAGACTTTGTTTAGGTTTGGTTACTATATGACATGTGTAACACAACGACAGGAGTCACCGTGTGATTCCAGAAACAACAACATGCATGGACTCTGTGGTCAGCTGACCATCTTCAGTCAGTTTGGACCAATCATCTTCAAACCTGCATGTAAACAGTCAGCTTACCTAAGACAGTGATGGAGAGCAGACGGCTCTCAGAGGAGAAGGTATGATTAAAAACATAGAGGTGATAAACACAGCTGTAGCTTCCTTGGTGGGCGGGCTCTGCAGCAGGAAACAGGAAGTGGGCAGAGTGATTGACAGCTGGCTGGGTGTAGTTTTGTGCTGAGTTGGAGGAGGTGAAGGTGAGCTGGAAGGAGCCTCCTGGGTACTGTGGCTGGATGGAGCAGCAGAAGGTGAAGGTGGAGCGCCTGAGCACCCGAGCCCCCTGCTGCTGGGCCTCAGAGACCCCGTACATTGAGGAGGACACAGAGATGATTGGCTGAAACAGCAGGTCTGTAAACACAGAGAGATGATGAAAGTTCAGGTTTACCCTCCGTTGAACAAGATGGACCCTGAATAAGGACGTGATGTCACAAGTGTGACAGACAGACAGACAGACAGACAGGTGTGTCCTCTCAGGTGGAGCTCAGCAGTCTATGGAGGGTTTGAAGCTTCCAGAAACAAGCCCACCTCTCTACACTTCAGGATGTCGTTGTCCTGGATAACTTTACAGTTCAGTCCAATGGAAACCCACTGACTGTCACTGTGACAGAGGAAGGAACATACTGGAAACATTGCTGTCAGAGATGATGTCATAGATGATGTCACTGATGGGCTTACCTGAGCAGATGACATTCAGGATGGAGGAAGAGGAAGATGATGTTAAACACTCTCTCAGAGCAGATCCAGACTGATTACAGCCAGGGTAGATCCACCACACAGATCTCCTTGAGGACTCCTTTCTCCGTCTGGTAGAAACAGCAGAGCCACAGTCCAGATCTCTACAGACAACAGCTGCTTCCTTCAGGCTCCACTCATAGCCATCTACTGGTCTCCAGTCTCCTTGATGTTTCACCTCCAGTGTTCCTGCACAGCGACTGTCTCCTCCCACCAACCTGACAGGTTCTGAACAGAAACAAGAGAGTCGTCAGTAAAGAACAAAGTGAGTTTCAGTAGAACAGAAATGAACCAGATCAAAGCTGCAGCTCCTCTTCTACCTGAGCAGGTGAGTCCAACAGCTTTGCCAGGTGAGCAGGTGTTCCTATCTGAGCCTGAGCTTCTACAGTCCAGGAGAGCAGACTCATTGCCTCCACACTGGAACTCTTTGGTCCACATTGGAGCCTCCACTTCTCCATAGAGCGCCCCCTGGAGGACTGAAGGAGCCCCACAGTCAAGCTCCCTACAGACCACCTCTGCATCCTGCTGGTCAAAGTCATCTTCACACACTGAGGACCACCACTGGGTAGACTGGTTAGACTGGTTAGACTGGTTAGACTTCACCTCCAGTCTGCCTGAGCACAGACTAGTCCCATTCACCAGCCTGACAGAGTCTGGAGAGATGATAGAAGATACAAGAGAGAGAGAGAAGAAAGACACCAGACACTAAATAACAAGATGTCATGAAGCAACGATTCAGAGATTCATTAAATAATACAATAAGTTAATAATAATAATAATAATAATCAATAACCAGCTGGCTAAGTTAGCTCAAAACACAAACATCAAAAGATCATATTTAGTCAGACTGGAGGAGGATTCTTTTTTTTGTGGAAATATTGGCAGACATAGATTGCAGTAAACATGTACTTTGACTTGTATTTCCATTGTTTTTTAGCATTTTTGTTAACATATACAAACAAACAACAAACCTGTCCCACCCACCCCCCCACTGGTACACCCACCTAGAAGAACAGAAAAGGTCACCTCATTTCGCAGTGCCTGACGTCATTATGTATATTTTCATGAACACACACATACACCGTACATCTGTATGTAGACACGCCTACATCACTCTACAAAGTAAATATACAATCAACACATCATACAAGCACAATATGCCTAACAAATCAAAAGACAACAGGATTGGCCAGTAGAAACCAGAGTGCCCGAATTATTACTTGTCCAACAGAAAGAGAGTTCAATAAAAATAAAACCAGTTGTCTATTGTGCGCCACATGATTAAGGGTCTAGACCAAGAAATACTGCTAGGGGGTATCAGGCATAGTTTTGAGTTTCCCCAAGTATGTCAGAACTGGGTCCCAGGTGGAGAAGAATTTGTTCCTTGACCCCCTCAGTGAGTATTTTATTTTCTCTAATTGTATGAATTGCATCAGGTCACTAAACCACATAGACTTAGGTGGATATGTTGATTTCCAATGCAACAATATTCTTCTACGAGCAAGAAGTGTCATAAACGCCATGATGTATTTATGTCTTTTCTTATTGTAGTGTTGTCTATCTGTGACACCACATATAGCTGACGTATACAGGTTTGAGTAAAATGAGGTAAATGTTTCATTCATTTCTCCTGGGTTAATAGTTAATTCACCATTTGCTTTCCTTATTTGTGGGATTTGTTGGGCAGCAGATTGGCACTTAAGTTGGTGTGAATAAAGGCGGCCAGCTTTTTCTCCATGCTCATAGACATATCCACGCGATTTTAACAGCATTTTTTCCGTCTTTCCAGTTGATAGTAAGTTGTATTGAGTTTGCAGGTCAAGCTTCCTTTTATGGAGTTCAGGGGATGGTGACGTAGAGTACTGAGCATCCACTGTGTTTATTGATTTAATAAACTGGTCTTGTTCATTTCTACGCGTCTTATTCGCTCTTGATGAATATGATATAATCTCACCTCTGATCACGGCCTTCAGTGTTTCCCAAAGCAGGGAAGGGGAGATGTCGTCTTTTTTATTGGATTCTAAAAAGTCATACATTCTTTTGTTTATCAACTCACAAAAAGAAGCGTCAGCCAGTGAGGTTTTGTCTAGTTTCCAAGGAGGGCGTTCCAAATGATTAAAAGCCCATGTGAGATCTAATAACACTGGGGCGTGATCAGATTCAATTATAGTTGAATATTCAGCTTTCGTGACAAAGGGAAGAAGGGTTCGATCAATAAAGAAGTAGTCTATTCTACTGTATGAGTGGTGCACTGGGGAAAAATAGGAAAAGGATTGACACAGTGGGAATAAAGAACACCAAGGGTCGACACGTCCTATTTGATCCATAATAAGGGATGAGTTGGACATTTTTGATGGTTTTGTAGATTTAGGATTAGAACGGTCCAATACTGGATTAACTGTACAGTTTAGATCACCCCCGAAAATGTGTTGTTGTGAGTTTAAATCTGGTATTAATGAGATAACTCTGCCTATGAATTTATCATCATCCCAATTTGGGGCATATACGTACATGAACCAAAACGACGGGTTTGTGGAGAAGGGGCCCTGATACAATGACACAGCGTCCCTGTGGATCTGAAATAACAGTGGTAGCGCTGAACTGAATGCTTTTGTGTATCAGTATAGCTGTCCCACGTGTTTTTAAATTAAAATGTGAGTGGAACATATGCCCCACCCAAGCATTTCTAAGTCTGACTTGATCTTTTAACAATAAATGAGTTTCTTGAAGAAACACAATTTCACATTTTAAGTATTTCAGATGATTGAATATTCTAGCTGATTTTACATTCCAGCTAATGAAACGCACGTCAGCCTTACTCACATTAGTTCTTTTTTCCATGTTTAATCCCAAAAAAAAGTACCGGTAGTCATATTTTGAATCAAAAATCGTTGCAACACAGTGCACAGCTCCATGGGTGACCTCTCTAACCAGAGCGAAAGCAGCTTCAAGCTGCAAAAATCTAGGGGTGTACCATCCCATAACCCTATCCCACACACAAACAAAAGTAACACTAAACCTATACTTGTTCCTCTCTCTGAGGCAAGCTGCAGGCTAAACACTATTTCTAAAGACTTCTGGTTACATCCTGTTGATACTTATAGCCAAGAAGGCTCCCAGTGATTCATGGAATACAACAAGCTTAACACCTTCAAGATAAAATAATAATACAGGGCTAAATTAAAAAAACGTTCTTTACAAGGAGTAGCCCAGCGATAACATTCGTGAGAGTAACCATACCTTGAGTCCTAGGGCTGTTGGCAGGATGATTTCAAACAAGATAGTTCACGTTTTCAAGTCACTGCATGTAATTTGCGATTTCCATGCTATACAGAACAAGGCAAACGTATCCGTATTTTACTCTTTATCAACCCTCTGATCGTAAAACTTCTGGGCTTCATCAGGTGAGTCAAAGGTGTGCACGTCGTCCCCGGATAGATCAGGTGAAACCGGACGTTTTTTCTGTAAAGGGCTTGTTTAATCCCGTTAAATGCAGCTAAATTAGTTAGTTAAATTCTTTTCATGTTCACTGAGATTCAAACAGCGTCTGTCTTGTCTACAACGTGAGCGTGGTCTTACCACAGTAGAGCACTTTGGAGCTGCATTACAACACGGTGCACAGAAGCTCAGAGACGGATTAGTGCTACTGGGTTCATCATGTTGTGCTAACAGAGACTGTGGTCTTTATAGCAATTTGATTCTTTGAAGACATTGTTGTGGAAATGTATCATATCGTTCTTTTAGATATAACTTGTATCGCTTAAACCTGCATATATGAGGCCAACCAGACTCATTTAAAGCCTAATAATAAATAATCTCATATCGAAGGTATTTTAGCATTTCTGGCTTGCTGTAATGTCTGATCTCACCACCTAACCCTCTTCCCACGAAGAGCTCTATCCATTCAGCTGAATGATTATTAGTGTCTGTTAAATAAATATGTTTTTATATTTTAAGAGTTTTCTCATCTCGATTATTTCTCACCGGGAGGTTAAAAACAATATTTTCCACCACAGACATCATAAAGATATTTAACTTTCACATCTGAAGTTACAAGAGCTCTGCTCTGTGAAGTGTTTCCTCGTCTCTCCCCCCTGTGTCACGGTGTGGGTACATCTCACTGGTGAAATCAGAATACCCTTATTTGATTGGCTAAACTGCATCACGTGACGTGATTTACAACGCATTGGTCGGTGTTGAGTAGGCTAGAGCAGTGGTCCCCAACCTCCTGATAGATGTTTTATTTTGAAAAATGACCGGATTCTCTCCCAATTTCATCCGCCTGTGGCTCTTGACACACGTCAAGACGCTTGTCTCGGTCACGTGATACGTTAATTAAGCCCACAAGTTAGAGAAAATGAGTAAAAAACGTTTGGAGAGCTTCTTTGCAAAGGGGAAAAGCCCACTAAGGAGACAGAAGAAGAGCCTACAACTTCATTTAACAGACAATATCAGGAGTCTAATTAAATATCAGGAGTAATTCTGACGCACCAAACCCACTCTGCATAATATGTGACGACAGAGGAAGAGGAAGAGGAAGATCAGCTGCTGGAGATTGTAAATGACGGTGGGTGGCCTTAAAAGTATGTTTGAGACAACAACTCTGCTGGTGTTTAGGATTGACATTTAATAACACCTAAAACAAAGTTAGACTGACGGAAGAGATTAGATGAGTAAAGAAGATGGAAACCATGAGTGTGAGTACAGATCACGAGGAGTAGTATAAATGTCAGTCAGTGATTATTGACTTTAGGTATTAGAGTAAGTTTAACGTGTTCTGTGAAGCATAGAATATAGTCGTGGCCGGCGATGTCGGAGGGCCGGTTGGTGATGGAGGTGGGCCGGTATTGGACCATCCCAACCCCATCGGCCCATCGGCCTACCGGGGATTTCCCCGGTATCCCCGATGGCCAGTCCGCCCCTGACTACCAGTGGCTTTAGGATTCAGTGTTTGTGACAGATCTCCCTTTACTGTTCAAGAAGCTGATTTAGAGCTGCAGGATTATGATGAACATGTCATCAACAGGATCGTGAAGGAAACACGTTTAAAAGACACGACTGCTGTCAAGTAGGCTTTAACGCTGTGAACGTTCCTCACATGCAGACAGAAGTGAAACATCAGGACAAAGACATTGTGCAGCTTGACATCTATGAGGAGCAACATGAGAACATCAGAAGAGCTTCACTGAGAGCTCAATAGTATCAGTGTTCCACCTGGACAGCTTTGCTGCTGAGAAAGAGATTCTCTCACTGCACATTTACATTGAGATCAAATCAAGGGAAACACCTGGCATGAATGAAGAGTTATGGGACGTACTGATGGAACACAAGTATCCACACCTCAGAAGATGTGCCTTGAACCTGATGAAGAAACATGTCTCCACTTCAGCAGCACCAGGTGCTGAGCCAGTAGAGTTAAACATGCAAACAAGTCACGTTTGAAAGCAGACAATGGGGAATCTGATGGTACACCGGATAAGGAAGAGACAGGTGAAGGCTCATAAAGGGATAGAGCCTCCTCAGAGAGTGTTTATACACAGATTCACAGGATGTAGTGAGGGAGGGACTGGACCAACACATAGGAAGTAGATTGGTACATAGATGGAGCCCTGGTGTAGAAGTTAGGTATTAAAACAAGTTAGTTCATAATAAAGTTGGATGAAATAACTCAGTAAGGAAATTAACCTGAAAGTAATTTAGTTTAATAAAGAAAAAGTGGTGAACTGAGGGATTAAGATCATTGAGTCCTGAATAAAGTAGGATGTAAATAGTTGAATAAGTAGTTGAAATAAAAAGCTCGAAACAATATTGACGGCAAACAATGTGTTAAACTAAGTGAGAGTAAAAAAATATAAAAACACTGATAGTGCCTTCAGTTTGAGCTCTGTTGTTTGATTGATTACTCTAGGAGAGAGAGAGAGAGAGAGAGAGAGAGAGAGACAGAGAGAGAGAGAGAGAGAGAGAGAGACAGACAGACAGACAGACAGACAGACAGACAGACAGACAGACAGACAGACAGACAGACAGACAGACAGACAGACAGACAGACAGACATGTGAGGGTAGACAGCTTGGTGGATGTTGAGCTTAGATCAGTAAACTCTTAGCTGTGGACAGCGCTGCACATTTACTTCTTAATCTCAGTCGATTGAGTCGAGAGTTTTGTTCAAGGGTGTCTGTGAGAAGTCAAAGTTGCTGAGTCACTGGACCAGAGGACGCCATTGATGACCACAAAGGACTGTTGGTGTGTTCCTGAGGAGGACTTCACCTCCGCTGTCAACGTGTTTCATTCTTTGGACCACAAACTGTTTTCTCCAAGACTGACGCTGAACTGTGAGTTTAGACTTTCTGTGTCTTTGCTCTGCTGAGGATAAGGATTCGGGAGGCATCACCGCACCCGAGCTACACAGGCCTGCAGCTTTCTGATGTGTGTGTGAGTGAGTGTGTGTGGGCCCATGTGTGTTTAAAGCTTCAGTGTTCTGTTATACACTGAGTTCTGCTGGAGTAAAGAAGTGAACAAAGGGAATCGGGATTTTCACAAAGAAAGCTGAAGACATTTAACTTGTGTTGATATCAACTCATTCAGTTTTGTATATTTGTCCAAACAATTTGTTTACTGATTAACTTTTGGTTTCATATTATTTATTAAAGTACTATTGATGTTAAAGGTTTCTAACTTGTGTTATTGGTGTTTAGTCTCTTGTCCCCTGAAAGGGTTAATATTATTTGAACATTGTAAAAAGCAGTCAGTAAACCTTTATTTCATTTACATCACAAAAGTTGTCTGTGGTCAGTTATTTAAATAGAGTGTGGTCTAAGTGTTTAGATCTATTGTTAAGTTTGACAGTTTATTAAGTTTATTAAGAGCGTAATATAAATAATATCAATTTCACCCAAATCAGGTAAACCTTGGTGGTCGCTCCCTTAGGATACCGAACCCAAACACCCCATCATTCCAGTTTAAAGGGTAACTTAGGTCTACTCTCTGTAGAGTGTTGGGGTGCTACATAGATGATGTCACTGATGGGCTTACCTGAGCAGGTGAGATCCACGATGGAGGAAGAGTAATGTGATATTAAACACTCTCTCAGAGGAGATCCAGAGCGAACACAGTCAGAGTCGATCAACCACACAGATCTCAGTGAGGACTCCTCTCTCCGTCTGGTAGAAACAGCAGAGCCACAGTCCAGATCTCTACAGACAACATCTGCTACCTTCAGGGACCTGTCATAGCCATCTACTGGTCTCCAGTCTCCTCGTTTCAGCTCCAGTGTTCCTGCACAGCGACTGTCTCCTCCCACCAACCTGACATCTTTTGAACAGAAACAAGAGAGTCGTCAGTAAAGAACAAAGTGAGTTTCAGTAGAACAGAAATGAACCAGATCAAAGCTGCAGCTCCTCTTCTACCTGAGCAGGTGAGTCCAACAGCTTTGCCAGGTGAGCAGGTGTTTCTATCTGAGCCTGAGCTTCTACAGTCCAGGAGAGCAGACTCATTGCCTCCACACTGGAACTCTTTGGTCCACTTTGGAGCCTCCACTTCTCCATAGAGCGCCCCCTGGAGGACTGAAGGAGCCCCACAGTCAAGCTCCCTACAGACCACCTCTGCATCCTGCTGGTCAAAGTCATCTTCACACACTGAGGACCACCACTGGTTAGACTGGTTAGACTGGTTAGACTGGTTAGACTTCACCTCCAGTCTGCCTGAGCACAGACTAGTCCCATTCACCAGCCTGACAGAGTCTGGAGAGATGATAGAAGATGAGAGAGAGAGAGACAAAAGACACCAGACACTAAATAACATTCTGACTTATTTTCCTGAGAACATCTCTGACACAGAATATAAATGTGTTCATAAAATGATCCCTAAAATGTAAAAGAGATGGGGCTGACGATCCCCCGGCTGAGCTGCTCTAAGTTGGTCCAGTAGGTCATTGGTGCCTGTTATGGTGGAAACCAAAGAAGCTGCTGGTGGAAACCAGTGAATAAGAAAGCTGTGGAGCTGAAGGAGGAGTCCTTTCAGGCTGGTTGGTGGTCGGCCCAGAGGACTCCTGAAGCAGCAGACATGGAGGTTTCATATCAAGATATCTTGGTGCATTCAGCACCTGATTTACTGAGGCAGCAGCTCATCAGACAAGTCTGCTGCCATTCTAGCTGCTGCATGTGTCAACCTGGATACATCACTGTCATAGATGATGTCACTGATGGGCTTACCTGAGCAGGTGAGATCCACGATGGAGGAAGAGGAAGATGATCTTAAACAATCCTTCAGAGCAGATCCAGAGTGAACACAGCGAGAGTTGATCCACCACACAGATCTCCATGAGGACTCCTTTCTCTGTCTGGTAGAAACAGCAGAGCCACAGTCCAGATCTCTACAGACAACAGCTGCTTCCTTCAGGGTCCAGAGAGAGTCATGTACTGGTCTCCAGTCTCCTTGATGTTTCAGCTCCAGTGTTCCTGCACAGCGACTGTCTCCTCCCACCAACCTGAACGGTTCTGAACAGAAACAAGAGAGTCGTCAGTAAAGAAATACATTTAATTAATAAAATATCAAACTAAAACTTGACTGCTGATTCTGCTTCATTGGTTCTTTCTTTCTCTTTTCTTTCTCTGTTTACCTGTTGATGTGTGATCTCCTTCAGCCTGGAGTCCTGGAGAAATAGACACATATTTGTTGTTTTAAGCAAATGTAAAAAAAACACACATTTGTTTTTAAATGTATTTGCAATTTTCATCAAAACTTATTTGGATGTTGTTACATTTATATTCAGACAGTTGAACCTGCATTTAAAAACAAGAATGTTTATTCGACGCCTCCTTTCTTTTCAGCCAATCACAGAAGAGTAGATTAAAGGTAATATTTGTTGTGACAATGTTTTATTTCTCATTTAGCCCCTCCCCTCAGAAGGCAGAGCTCCTGAGGGGAGGGGCTAAAAACAGAAATGTCCAAAGTTCAGAAGACAGCAGCACACATCTAAACATCTCCAACACACCACCATTACATTCAATCACAACAAGCATTGTGTTGCTTGAGGACACTTCAGTGTGAGAAGCTTTCAGACAGAAGCAGTCATTAGCTGAGAACTGCTGTTGAAGTTTCTCTGAGTACAGTTGTTTAGCATCTCTCACCTCATGGCTGAACCTGTGCTTAGACTCTTTGGTAGCACTTTATAATAACTACACACTATGAAGCATTAGTTAAGCATGAGTAAACACTTAATTCATCATTTATAAAGCATTGTTCCTACATTAATAATTCATTAGTATGCAGTTCATAACAACAGTTATAAATGTTTTATTCTTGATTAATAAGCTCGTCTATTATGTGTTTCATTGTTGTGTTTTCATACTTTATAAATGATGGATTCCCCATTTGTAAATGAAGTATTATATATTTTACAAACCAATTATTGAGGAGTTGTAGATGATTAATAAGATCATTTATAAAGTGTTAGTAAATGATTAATAACTTATTTAGATGTACATTATTCATGCATTTATATATATAATGATTTAGATATGCACTAATGGTTAGGGACTATGCTAATATATGCTTTATAAATGCGTATTAATACTGCAATTCATGATTAATTAATGATTTATTAAGGTAGTTACTAGTCCTTAGTAAAGTATTCTGTGTGAGCTCATCTAAAGTGAGGACTATCTATGCCTTATAAAGCATTTATAAATGACATTGAAAGGCCAGCAGTGCCTCAAAACCCAGTTTTTTAACAGAAAAGGCAAATAGACACAACACAAAGTGATCAAGAACATATCAATATTTATTGCAAGATGCAAACAATATACTGTTAAATACAAACCTCTCAGGCATTCATTCATGTAAGAGACAAACAGACATTCTCCTTCAGGAGAACATGGCTGGATATAACACATTTGTAAATATACAACTGGAGCTAACCAGGAGCTTTGCATATTAGTTTACATTTACTTATTTAACTATTCATTTTAACCAAGCATATCGATCTCCACTGTTCGCACTTTTCTTCAGTTGCATGTCCCGATGGCAGCCGGCCGAATCTACTCATTGTTTGCAATAAGAGAAATAAGTGAAATCGAGTGAAATCCCGCTTTCAAAACGTCATCAATGTGGGACGGACAAAGGAAAAGACCGCTTCATACGTCATGAACGCGGGACAAACGTTTCGCTCAGGAACTGATACGGAAGTGCACTTATGCGATGGTAAACTCCGACCTAAGCTGAAAGGGCGCGCGGACCTCCGCCAGAAAGAATGACTGCTGACGGGCCTCCAATGCCCGTCTGTGTTTCTTAGTTTGCTGGAACGTAACGTTACACATCATGGACGATGAGTATCCAGCTAGCCTTCCAGCTAGCACTAGAGGTCCTGAGACAGGCGCACGCTAACGCGTCACCTCCGTTGTAAATAGAGCGATCCAGGTGACAGATGGCTAACTAGCTGTTATATGTGGAGTGGATGTGAATGAGATCGATATGCTTGGTATGAAATGAATAGTTAAATAAGTAAATGTAAACTAATATGCAAAGCTCCTGGTTAGCTCCAGTTGTATATTTACAAATGTGTTATATCCAGCCATGTTCTCCTGAAGGAGAATGTTTGTTTCTTACATGAATGAATGCCTGAGAGGTTTGTATTTAATAGTATATTGTTTGCATCTTGCAATAAATATTGATATGTTCTTGATCACTTTGTGTTGTGTCTATTTGTCTTTTCTGTTAAAAAACTATGGGTTTTGAGGCACTGCTGGCCTTTCAATGTCATTTATAAATGCTTTATAAGGCATAGATAGTCCTCACTTTAGATGAGCTCACACAGAATACTTTACTAAGGACTAGTAACTACCTTAATAAATCATTAATTAATCATGAATTGCAGTATTAATACGCATTTATAAAGCATATATTAACATAGTCCCTAACCATTAGTGCATATCTAAATCATTATATATATAAATGCATGAATAATGTACATCTAAATAAGTTATTAATCATTTACTAACACTTTATAAATGATCTTATTAATCATCTACAACTCCTTAATTATTGGTTTGTAAAATATATAATACTTCATTTACAAATGGGGAATCCATCATTTATAAAGTATGAAAACACAACAATGAAACACATAATAGATGAGCTTATTAATCAAGAATAAAACATTTATAAATGTTGTTATGAACTGCATACTAATGAATTATTAATGTAGGAACAATGCTTTATAAATGATGAATTAAGTGTTTACTCATGCTTAACTAATGCTTCATAGTGTGTAGTTATTATAAAGTGCTTAGACTCTTTAAACCTGTCCTTGTCTTCTCTCCTAAACACTTCCTCCTTTTACAACCTTAAGAGTGATTTATGCTCGCTGCATCCGTGAGGGGTCTCGAGTGTTTCCCCACCAAAGGCTGGAACACGATGCTGCTAACTACTACTTATTATAACAACATATTATTTTGATTATTACCAGGCAGTAAATGGAGGGGACAGGATGCAGAAGTGGGTCACAGAGGCCACTAGCTTCCCGCCCATAGCACAGGTTCTACACTAAACCTTTGTCTCTCAGTCTGGTTGTGTTACTTCTATGTGCTCTGTAGGATGTAATCTGTCTGTTACTCACCACAAAGTCTCAATGAATCCACTGACAACATGAACAAAATGACTGCTGTCTTGTTTCTTTGACATGTTTTTGATGGGAAAGACTATCATGACTCGCTGGGTGCATCGACCCACAATGCCTTGTGGGAAGACCCGCCCCTTACTCTGCCTCCGATTGGCTACACCCTTCCAGGCGTTACAGGTGTCTGCTATATGCTAACGTTAGCCTAGCTAAGGTGGAAGGAGAGTGAGTTTATTTCTTTGTTCCAGTAGTCCAAAGGTAGACTACCCGGTCTGAAGATACCAGAGGGCTGAGCACCAACGCAGCAGAGAAACAGACCGGAAATGTAAGTTTTCTATAAGTTTCGTATACTTCATCATTAAATTCACCTCTGAGAATCTTTAGGCGAGAAATCAACTGTGTAGTTGAGAATATTGGCAGCGTGACTGGTCGTTTATCCAGATATTTAGTAAGCTTATAGCAATTTCACTCAAATCACTTAAAATCTATTTAATTATATTAAGTGTCATTTTGTTGCCATCATTTTTTAATTCTATGTGTTTGTATATATTTATATATATATATATATATATATATATATATATATATATATATATATATATATACACACAAATATATGTATGTAGATATATAAATATATACAAAATGATATGTATGTACATAAAGATATATAATTGATTTTATTTTAAATGAAAACGAAAAAAGTAGGGTTGTCATATTTGGTTTGATCGTGAAAATACTGTCTAGTGAAGAACCGGATTATACTATGGTCCAAACTCACAAGTCCATACATCCAAGTACACAAGTACGTACTTGGTGTCCTTGGTATTGAGAAAGGCCCGAGGCTAATGTCTGGAACGCCTAAAAGGGTTCAGCCAATCAGAGGCAGTGAGTCATGATCATCTCTCAGTACTCAGTGATGAATACATTGTGTTTCCTGTGAGTGCTTCACAATAAAAGCCCCCTTTGTGATTGTCTTGTTGAGGTGTTTTATTGTGAAGCAGCAGCAGCAGGAAATGTTGAGTTAGCATGAACAGTAACTTAATGTGTCTCTGATACGTCTGTAGGAGAGTGAACAGGAAACAGTACATCACAAGTCTCTTCATTGCATCCCCGTTTCCCTCACTTGTGTCCTTTCCTTGCGTCTTAGTCCCTCCCACCAGGGATGCATGGAGAGATGCAAGGAAACCATGCAAGGAGAGAGGAAACGAGGAAATATGCTTTAAGAGACACGAGACGTCCTTTCCTCAGTAGCGTCACGTGAAGCGACGTCTGTTTCTGATGACGGAGGATCAGCTGATCAGCTGTCAGTCGGCTTTAACAGCTGGAGAGACTTTTGAGAAGTTTGTGTCTGTTCACATGATCACTGTACTTAATAATAGTAACTAATAATACTAATAACTAATAAATACACACAGTCATCATCACTGCAGAGGTGTTTTCTCTCTGTAGCCTGTTACCTGTAATATTTATACTGTGTTCTGTGGTATAATACATTTGTCTTATTTATGAATTATTTGCGTCTGTATGTTTTGAAATTCAGATTGTGACGTCATTATTTAATAACCCAGAATATGATTATGGTTTCTCTTGAACACTGGAATTAATTGATGAGGCTCAATGTTTCAGGTTAAACTTAAATGATAAAACTCATCAAACACTCAGGAATGATCAGCCTCACGTGACTGAATGAAATGATGATGAATTATGTAAAAAGCTCTCTCTGACTTTAATTGTTTCCATAATAAAAGTTATTGAGGGAAATATAGAGACTTGGGATGTACCCTCTTATTTGTCATTTCATGAGCGAGGAACCACGAGAACAGACTTCCAGGAAGTCTTTTAACGGCCGACACGCCCCCTCATTGTTCATCTGTGATGTGATTGGACGCTGCAGCCGATCGGAGTGACTGACTGAGTTTAACACCAGAGTGAAGACAGATCACAGAATAAACTCTAGTTTATATTTGATTAGTTTTCTGATTCACCGTCTGGTTTAAATATATGTTCATTGTAGTCTGAACAACAAAAGGACCACAAACAACTTTCTTCATTTATTAGAAAGATTTGTGTTTTCATGATCTGATGTTTCCCTCAATAACTTTATTATGAAACAATTAAAGTCAGAGAGAGCTTTTTACATAATTTATCATCATTTCATTCAGTCACGTGAGGCTGATCATTCCTGAGTGTTTGATGAGTTTTATCATTTAAGAGAAACAATGATCATATTCTGGGTTATTTAATAATGACGTCACAGTCACAATTTCAAAACGTACAGACGCAAATAATTCATAAATAAGACGATCGCATTCCGCCGGTAGAAATCGATCCTGAGCTTATAAACAGAACACAGTTTGTTAACAGACTACAGAGAGAAACACCTCTACACTGATCAGTGGCGGGCCGTCAGGGCCTGCAAGGCCTTCTCTGCTGGCCTAAACAGAATCACAAAAAAAATAAAATAAAATGTTTTAAATTATTATAATTTAGAAAAATATTGTTCCCATTATCTTATGTTCTCATTGCACAGCTACTGTCTTCCTCAGTTGCTCTGCTTCCAGTGCAGCTTGTTTTAAGTAGAGCTTTTATCCAATCAGATTTCACCTCTGTGTCTCTAGGTAAGAAGAGAGGCCCGAGGCCTGCAGACTCACAAGTGAATCCATGTGCAGTTTAAGTGAATGGGGACGATATTGTTGATTGTCATAGTGTTCAACCAATCAGATCTTTAGTTTGACATGTTGGGCATATTCTTGAGTGTTAGCAGCCGCTACCCCCAGACCAGCCGGCCCACTCCACCGTCATCGTTACACGTCCAGGTGCTGCTTTGCCGCGAAGTCCAGGGTGTGCTGTGATTGGTCAGTGGGCGAGCACGTGACTAAAGTGACTAAAGTTTAATACGTACATAGTTACAGCCTCAGAAACGAATAATATCTGTGGCGCCATCATGTGGTTATAAGGTGGTATTTCAGCTGCATGACAGCAGTGAAGGCCTGGGTATAAAATGCACGGCCCGTCACTGACTCTGATGATAACAGTGTCTTTATTAGTTATTAGTATTATTAGTTAATA
This sequence comes from Leptoclinus maculatus, assembly GCA_032191485.1. NCBI lineage: Eukaryota > Metazoa > Chordata > Actinopteri > Perciformes > Stichaeidae > Leptoclinus > Leptoclinus maculatus. The sequence goes on along the minus strand of JAVDOI010000088.1, from coordinate 487,289 downwards.
TTATTAAGTACAGTGATCATGTGAACAGATACAAACTTCTCAAAAGTCTCTCCAGCTGTTAAAGCCGACTAACAGCTGACCCAGCTGATCAGCTGATCCTCCGTCATCAGAAACAGACGTCGCTTCACGTGACGATACAGAGGAAAGGACGTCTCATGTCTCCATATTTCCTCGTTTCCTCTCTCCTTGCATGGTTTCCTTGCGTCTCTGCAGAAATATTACTTGACTACAAATATAATCAATGACTTATGATTTGATTAAAATTTGGGAGATTTTAACTTGAATATGTACGATTTGACAAAGTTCAGGTTACATCATCACGTTTTATGAACTAAGAGGAAACTTTTGGGGTGTTTTTATTTTGAACATGGAGGCTGGTAGAGTTCATGCAGTCAATAATTAATGACTTTCATTCATTATTTTTCCTGAGGAATATATATATTATTTTACTTTTTTTTATTTAATCGCAACAACCTTTACTGGTTTCTTGTATATGTGTGTGTGTAGGTGTGTGTGTGTGTGTATATGTGTGTGTGTAGGTGTGTGTGTGTGTGTGTATATGTGTGTGTGTGTGTATGTGTTTCAGCGTGTGTCTGTGTGTCTCTGTGTCTCTGTGTCTGTCTCTCTCTGTGTGTGTGTGTCTGTCTCTCTGTCTCTGTCTCTCTGTGTGTGTCTCTGTGTGTGTCTCTGTGCCTGTGTGTGTGTCTCTCTCTCTCTGTCTCTGTGTGTGTGTGTGTGTGTGTGTGTGTGTGTGTGTGTGTGTGTGTCTCTGTGCCTGTGTGTGTGTCTCTCTCTCTCTGTCTCTCTGTGTGTGTGTGTGTGTGTGTGTGTGTGTGTGTGTGTGTGTGTGTGTCTCAGGGGCGGACTGGGGGAACAAAGTGTCCCGGGAGTTACTGTGTCAGACCGGCCCACTCTGTATTCTTTCTCTCGCATTAATGCATAGTTTATCGCTCGTTAATACACGGAGCAGACATTTTTATCAGTGTTTTTAGTGTATAGATTAAGGACTGTGGTCTTTATAGCATTTTGATTCTTTGAAGACATTGTTGTGGAAATGTATCATATCGTTCTTTTAGATATAACTTGTATCGCTTAAAGGGAGAGGAGACGAGATAACGTGCATATACACTCTGTTTTGTCTATTCCTTGTTGTTAGACCTCCGAACCATCTGTGGGGAAAGAGCTCTATCCATTCAGCTGAATGATTATTAGTGTCTGTTAAATAAATAAGTTTTTATATTTTAAGAGTTTTCTCATCTCGATTATTTCTCACCGGGAGGTTAAAAACAATATTTTCCACCACAGACATCATAAAGATATTTAACTTTCACATCTGAAGTTACAAGAGCTCTGCTCTGTGAAGTGTTTCCTCGTCTCTCCCCCCTGTGTCACGGTGTGGGTACATCGCACTGGTGAAATCAGAATACCCTTATTTGATTGGCTAAACTGCATCACGTGACGTGATTTACAACGCATTGGTCGGTGTTGAGTAGGCTAGAGCAGTGGTCCCCAACCTCCTGATAGATGTTTTATTTAGAAAAATGACCGGATTCTCTCCCAATTTCATCCGCCTGTGGCTCTTGACACACGTCAAGACGCTTGTCTCGGTCACGTGATACGTTAATTAAGCCCACAAGTTAGAGAAAATGAGTAAAAAACGTTTGGAGAGCTTCTTTGCAAAGGGGAAAAGCCCACTAAGGAGACAGAAGAAGAGCCTACAACTTCATTTAACAGACAATATCAGGAGTCTAATTAAATATCAGGAGTAATTCTGACGCACCAAACCCACTCTGCATAATATGTGACGACAGATGAAGATCAGCTGCTGGAGGTTGTAAATGACGGTGGCCTTAAAAGTATGTTTGAGACGACAACTCGCTGGTGTTTAGGATTGACATTTAATAACACCTAAAACAAAGTTAGACTGACGGAAGAGATTAGATGAGTAAAGAAGATGGAAACCATGAGTGTGAGTACAGATCACGAGGAGTAGTATAAATGTCAGTCAGTGTTTTAAATACACAACAGAAATATTTAAATAAAACACATCATCTCTAAATCAGTCCTACCTGAGCTCCACAGTATCAGCAGCAGCTTCAACAGGTGCTCCATGACGTCCAGGTAGACCGTCTCTCTGCCCGTCTGTCTCTGCCCGTCTGTGTGTCTGTCTGCTGTCGTCAGTGTATATCTGTGTACAGGAAGAGGAGGAGCTTTACTGATGGCTTATCTGTCGTTAGTTTTACAGAGAAGAGTCTCTGTCACAAGGGCGTAGGTTTGGTCTCAGCATTGGTAGGGACACTGCCCCCCCCCCCCCCCCCCGCCATATAAAAAAAACGTAGTTGATATTCTGTTGAACAGGCAAACTTTATTAAAATATATTAACATTTGTGTAACTTGGAACTGATTTAAACATAATAACAGTAATAAAACCTTAGTTTAAATACAAAACAGTATTCTGCACCAAATAAATAATAATAATAATAAGAAATAATTAAATAAATCAATAAAATACGTTCTGCTAAAATGCCAATATACAGTAACAGTATATTCTATATCCAAAATATATATAAAAAACGTTTCCCAGTTGTGCAGCCGAAAAAGACAAAAAAATAAAAAATAAATCTATTCTGCAGCACTTAATAGGTTATAAATAAAGTGCTTTCCTCCTTTATGCAATTATTAGTACTGCTGGGCAACGATTAACATTTTTAATCGTGATTAACCTCATGGATTTTTTGCGATTAATCTCATTGTTATGGCAAATAATGAATTCAAAAGTAGTGTATTGTGCACTATTTTAAAGTACTGCTATATGAACAACAGGTCAATAACATTTGGTTTGTAAACACTTTAAACACATCCGGTTCTTGTTAACAGCAGTATTCCCTTTACACAGTAGAGTTCTATCTCTTCACTATCTGTGCTCAGTGTGCTGACTGGATGTGAAACGTTCCACTGCTGTGAACATGAACACAATGTTTCAGCACGTTTCATCTAAATGTGTGTCTTGTGTCTTCATGACAGTCAGAGCAGGTGAATGCAGCTCTACTGTTCATCAATATAATGCTGTAACTCAGAGGTGATGATGGTTACCCAGCGATCACAGAATAAAGACACTTTACGCACAATTTAGGTGTATTTTCCCTTTAACTCACGAGATGCAGGTAGCATGTTTTATACTTAATGTGAATATAATTCATACTTTGTTGGCATCTTATTCTGAAAGCCGAATGTTCGTCTGAAGAAACCGGATGTTGTCTCACGTTAATCTTTCCGCTAACTTTCAAAGTCCTTCGCTCGCTCCCGATCTGTGCCGTTTGAATGCGTTTACCGTGAATGTCAGCATATAGGTGCACTAACATGTGAGTGTCTGCTGAGTGGACCACGGAGATCTGAGTGTCTGCTGACTTTACTGCAGCGATGTCCAGTAGTCTCCATTCCTCCACCGCTGCCAGTGAGCAACGGACTTTCAAAATAAAAGAAAACGCGCTATAAAATAATTGTCGGCGTTAATTAATTAATGCGTTAACGCGTTATTATCGCGTTAACTTGCCCAGCACTAATAATAATACGAATGAGTTTGCAAATATATTGTGCAAAATTATTTTTTCTAACAGTCAATTAAAAGTAACAAAATATTGGTGGGGACAATTGTGTCTTTCCCAAACTTTGGTCGTGACTAGTCCCTATGGACCATATGCAAACCTACGCCCTTGCTCTGTCACATGATCAGCTTCTTCTGTCCACCATGTTTCCAGTGTGACCAGTGGATCAGACACTTTTTCACTCTGGTGTCTTGTTCTCACTTTGGTTTGACACAAATCTGTTGAGTTATTGTCCTGTACAGCATGTGGGCTCATGGAAGTAGTATAGAACCATAGAACTATACATCTATAGAGCAAGAGAAATAGAAATATAGGAATACGTTAGATTCTCTTTAAAGTTGTTTTAAAACCTTTGTGGTTGTTTGAGTCTCTATGTAGTCGTTTTACATCTGTTTGTGGTTTTCTTTTAACTTTTGTTGTTGTTTTGAGTCTCTTTATAGTAGGTTTACATTTCTAGAGGTGAAATCTGATTGGATAAAAGCTCTACTTAAAACAAGCTGCACTGGAAGCAGAGCAACAGAGGAAGACAGGAGCTGTGCAATGAGAAAATAAGATAATGGGAAAAAACATTTACAATACATGTAGTGAATTTATGAAAAATTATTAAATTATAAAATAGCTATAACTTTGTGATTCTGTTTAGGCCAGCAGAGAAGGCCTTGCTGGCCCTGAACTGTATTATAGTACAATATACAAGCTCAACTGAAACAATACAAAGTACAACTGGCTGAGGTGACCAGCACCATGAATAGCTCCGCCCGCCAACTGGAAATCAAAGGCTGCACCTTGCAGCCTGTCGGCGACTGCGAGACATCGGACTTATTAAACCAGAATCCCCATACGGCACCTAAACAGAGACTCAGTATACAAGCCTCTGTCAGGATCTCACCTTTGAACTCTGATGAACAGAAATATATATTTAACACACTAAAGCAAAGGGATGAAGCACAAAAGCAGAATAGGTCTATAATACAATAAAATCATATTTTGAAATGCTCCATTGTGCATAATGAGTGCTTTTACTGTAACAGAGTATTTCTACACTCTTATTAGTGCTTTTAAAAGGTAAGACAAGTTTATTTGTACAGCACATTTCAACAACAGGGTAATTCAAAGTGCTTCACATAAAACCATTAAAAACATCAAAACATGAGGCAAAAGAAAAGGAGATTTAAAAACAATTAAGAACATTCATTGAAACATTAAAAACAGTCATTAAAACATTAAAAAGCTAAAAATAGAATAATAGTTGCAGTGCAGTGTAAGAAATAAAACACAGTAGTAAAATGCAGAAATGCAGGAGATTGATTAATATCCTTGAACCTGGTTCAATTAAAGGCAGCAAACAGAAAAGTCTTCAGTCTTGACTTAAAGGAGCTGAGGGTCTCAGCAGACCTGCAGCTTTGTGGAGCAGAACAACTGAACGCTGCTTCTCCATGTTTAGTTGTGACTCTGGGAACAGAGAGCAGACCGGTCCCAGACCACCTAAGAGTAGGGGTGGTTCATAAGGTAGCAGCAGATCAGACATGTATTTTGGCCCTAAACCAGGGGTCTTCAATTAAAATTCCAAAAGGTCCAGATTGAGAAAATCTCCTCGGTTAACATTACAATGATATCTAACTCGCGCCACTTAGTGCCATATATATATATATATATATATATATATATATTCAAGAAGCTTAGTAGTAACAACGTCTCTGTGTCGTCAACAACTGTCAAATCAAATAAAGAAAGTACACATCAATTATATTTGAACAATTATTATTCTCAGTTTTCAAATTTAACTGGATAGATTATAAATAATACATAGAAATACATAAATAAATGTTCTTCTCTCATTTCAAGTAAAATAATGGCTCCATCTAAAAATAAAATACACAAAAAAGAACTTTTGAAAAACTTACATCTTAAAAGAAAGTGCTTGATTTTATAAAGATGAGCCTTGTGTCTGAGGCTGCTGACAGGTATTTGCTTGATTTGTTCACATAACTCTTCTTTTTGTTTCCCCTGAAGTAAAGTTCCATCTACTGCACTCATGCCCTCCTCGACAACCTCTCCATCAGTGAACGGCTTTATGTTGACCCAAAATCAAAGCAACGTTCAGGGAACATTCGTAAGCACGTCGTTGGGCAGTGAATGAATGTGTTAATATTCTGGTGGAACGTTCATATTGGGCTCTTAAATGGTTTATTTTCTGTGCCCTCAGTTCGGATTGGAGTGGGTATGTTTGGTCTCGTTTCACATTGGCGCTTTGAATAATGGCCACGGTATCTGAGCATATGAGACAGAGTGGTTTAGTAGCGCCAGCAGGAAGAATGAACAAATACGAGTCCGTCCATTCTTTGTTAAAGCTGTTTTCGAGGTCCACCTTTCTCTTTTTAGAGCACGCCATGTTAACTTGCTTCTCCGATTTACTCACTTCTCTCACTGCTTCTCTCTCACTGCTCTCGCTCCGTCTCCCGCCTGTCTGCGTGATCTCACTCGACTCACGATGCATTTTGGAATAAACATTCGATTGGCTGAGAAGCGTCACGTGAGATTATTTACAATGTATGTAATTGGTCGGTGTGTTTCCTGAACTGCTGAATGAGTGAATGAATGAGTGAATGAATGAGTGAATGAATGAGTGAATGAATGAATGAATGAATGAGTGAATGAATGAGTGCCGTAAAGGCCAGAAAAGCTGCGCAGGTTAAAACAGAAGCGCTCCGCCAAAATGTATAATTCTCAATTATCCATCAATTATACGTCCGGGTCCGGATAGGACAGCGTCTGGGTCCGGATCCGGACCGCGGTCCGCCTATTGGCGACCCCTGAGCTAAACCATTCAGTGCTTTATAAACCAACAGCAGGATTTTAAAGTCACTTCTTTGTTGGACAGGAAGCCAGTGTAAAGACCTCAGAACTGGAGTGATGTGATCCACTTTCTAGGTCTTAGTGAGGACTCGAGCTGCAGCGTTCTGATTGACTTGTTACAGAGACGAAGACTGACATTCTGCCATTGTCTGTGTTTAAGTGGATAAAAGTGAATTCAGTGAAGGAGAAACAAGCAAACTGACGCACACATGTGGATCACCATAGCAACACACAGGAAGGTGGCTGCATGTGCTCACAGAGATATTGATCTGTTGATCGACAGTCAGATGGACCAGTCGTTAGTGTACAAGCCTCACTTAAACCGTGGGCGGGACTGAAAGTGTTGATGCAGCTAAAAACAACACCAACAGATTCACAGCTTCAGATCAATTTCAAAATAAAAAGCAGAGATTGAAAAATGAACCTCCAGAGCAAAACAATATGAGTTGATGTGAATAAAGAAAGCAGCAGAGCTGGAAACATCCTGCAGCTTTATGAAGGACTAATTCAAGTGAAAACACAGAAACATGATGCAGTGAAGTGAGTGAGACACAGTCAGTTACAGTGATAGAAAGCAAACAGTTACACACAGACTGCAGTAGTAGTAAGTAGCTGTAACTGCTGATGTTAACACATCTATCAGAAATAAGACGACACTGACAGCATTCATCTGATAGGAACAGCTCAGCCTGTCATGGAAACAGTCCTCTAATCTGCAATCAGTCAGCAGCTTCTTGTGAAATCAGATAGCATCAGTTTCAGACAACCGCAGTTCAGAGAGGTGTGAATATGATGTGTAACACTAAAGAGCAGTAACTCATCAGTGAAGACGATCAGAGCAGAAAGATCACCAATATTTCTCTTGAATCATTATATCGGAGAATAAACTGCTCACTCACACCAACAACAACGTTTTTCATTCTGTTCTTCTTTGAGTCAAGTTTGAATCTATTATTCTAAATCCAGTCAGTGTATTTAAGATAGTACTGATTCATCCAGAGGGACATTGCTGTGCAGCAGTTGCAATGAAAAGTGTGAAGAGTGCAAATATAAAAGTAACTAGAGACCAGCGATGTGATCACACCGGCCACGACGCCAAATGGGGCCAGAGGCGTAAAGTGATGGAGCCAATGGCCACTTCCCCCCCTTCCTTTTGATCTAACTACTCACCTGTAAAGATTCATGACTGCACCGTTGTGACGCTATCACAGTCACAAGAATCTATTCAGACACACCAGGTTTGTTCTGTTGCTTCTTTCTTTCTTTCTTTTACTACGACTACAGAACACAGACACATGATGATGATGATGATATCTATCTATAACTTATTATATGATTAGTTGTTAGTCTTTATTTTATATTAAATGTGAAAGTCCATAGTAGTCAACAAGCTGAACTCAAGGGCGGCAGTTTAAAAAGTCAAATCATTCTTTCTCTGACCACTTCTCCTTGACCTCGATGGAAAACGTCATGAGGTCAGATGAGAAGGAGGATTCATGAGGACAGGCTACCAGTCACAGAGGTTTATATGAGACATATTTAGTTCAATGTTTGAGTTATGGAGAGAGAGTTATGAAGAGGTAGGAACATATCACTTTATACTTCTTCTAACTCCTTTTAGGAAATAATATATTTATTGATGTTGTTTATGAGTATTTGTTTATTGACAGTTTGATATGTTTACTGTTCATTTCATTTGTATTCTTGTTTTGTTTTACTTAGTTGTTACATGTTCAAAATTAAAAGTAAAATGAAGCTAAAAGGCAAATCACACCGCTACAGTGCAGCACAAGATATGAATAAAAGGTATAAAAAGTCTAAAATTCATATTTCCGGTGGCAAACAGAGAAGTCTGAGAGAACTGAGAGTTGGAGCAGAGCTGCAGATTGTTTCAGATTTGTGGATCATAAAAAGTGAATGCTGCTTCTACAGGTTTAGTTTGGACCTGAACCAGATCCTCAAAGTGATCCATCGTTTACATTAATATTACAAAACAGCTGAAATAATAGTTTGATCACCTTTCTGTGTTAGATGTAAAATATGTGAGGACACCAGTGGCGGGCCGTGGATGTTATACCTGGGCCTTCAGTGCTGTCCTACTACAGTTGAATTACCTCCTAATAACCTCATTATGACTCATCAATCCAGCAAACCTGCAGCGGATCCACGCATTCCACCACACGAGAGCACGAGACATTCAAATATTATTCATGAAAGTGACACGATAGACAAATGAACAGTAGTAACGTTACTATGGAAACTAACACACGCAGTTTGTCACTTACCCAAACTTAAAGAGTTTAATCCCAGTACATGGTTTCAGTTCCAGTAAGAAGTCCTTCTGGATTCATGGGCCCAGTGATGACAGTCGAGCCTCCCCAGTTGTATTTCGCAGGTCTGCTGCAGCAGGTTCACAGCGGGGCCGGGTTCCCTCCTCCGCCGGGGCACCGGCCGCCGCAGACCGCACGCCGGGCCGCGGTTGTGGAGCTGTTTCCCTGCGAACGTGTTCGTTGAGTTGTAGATCCACTCGAGTCTCTCCTAAAGTGTTCAAAAGCACCGTAGCTTGTGTCCTGCCGTGCTATGGCGTCCTCAGGTTAGCGTAGCGTAGCTCCAAACACCAGGAGCTCAGTTAACATGAAACACATTCAGCCATAAAATGTGCAACGCTTCTCCGACGCTGTCAGCCAGAAATACCGTTCATACAAATCCTTTTCCTGCTGAGTCAGGGCTGCCAGCTGTGGGGTTGACTGACCATTTCTTACGATGTCAAGCTTTTCCTGAAATGTCCTTCTTTCTTGAGAAAGGTGTTCAGTAACTCCGCCACTAAATCCGTTTCTCTTCAGTCGTTGAGTGTTCAAAAAACAAAGCTAGGTAAAAAATAAATAAACTACACCAAGCAAAACCCTACAAATGTTATAATTTCTTCCATATCTTTCAATTTGAACTCTCACTACTCAGACTAAGCTCTGCTGGCAAGTTAAGTTTCGTTTCACTTTAGTCACGTGCTCGCCCACTGACCAATCACAGCACACGCTGCACCTCTCGGCAGAGCTGCACCTGGACATGTAATGCTGACGTAGTTGTAGGCCAGCTAGCAGGCTCTGACACTCAAAGAATACGCCCAACATGTCAAACTAAAGATCTGATTGGTTGAACACTATGACAATCAACAATATCGTCCCCATTCACTTAAACTGCACATGGATTCACTTGTGAGTCTGCAGGCCTCGGGCCTCTCTTCTACCTAGAGACACAGAGGTGAAATCTGATTGGATAAAAGCTCTACTTAAAACAAGCTGCACTGGAAGCAGAGCAACTGAGGAAGACAGTAGCTGTGCAATGAGAAAATAAGATAATGGGGGAAACAAATGATAATACATGTAGTGTATTTATGAAAAATGATAAAATAGCTATAACTTTGTGATTCTGTTTAGATAGATAGATAGATAGATAGATAGATAGATAGATAGATATAAACTTTATTTATCCCCAGGGGGAAATTTGTTTGTAGCAGCAGCAAGTTACAGAGTAGAATAAAATATTAGGTATGGAAATGCACAATATATACAGTACAATAAAATAACAGAGCAGATATTGAATTGAAGAAATAGAATAAAAAATAAGATAAAATAGAATAAAATAAAAATGCACAGTATATACAACGCATTGGAAAGGTATCAAATGAACAACTAGGTAAACTAAACAACTGAACAGTAGTGCAGGATCATGGTATAAAATTAACTAGGTACGCTAAACAAACTGAACAGTAGTGCAAGGATCACCAACAACAGCAAGCAAGTGTTGTAGTCATTTGAAGGATGATGATCTGTTCAGAGGTGATTTGTTATAAAGTGTTATTGCAGAGGGCAGGAATGTTCTCCTGTATCTTTCCTTGTGACAGCAGAGCTGGATCAGTCTGTTGGAGAAAGTGCTCCGCTGTCCCTGCAGTAGGTGGTGGAGAGGGTGGTCCTGGTTATCCAATATGGATAATAGTTTCTTCAGTGTCCTCCTCTCCACCACCTGTTCCAGATTGTCTTGTTTGCAGCCAATGATGGAGCCGGCCTTCTTAACCAGTTTATTAAGTCTGTTGGTGTCTCCGGCTCCAATGCTGCTCCCCCAGCAGACTACGGAGAAGTGAAGTGCACTGGCCACAACAGACTGGTAGAACATCTCCAACATCTTGCTGCACACGTCGAAGGATCAAAGTTTCCTCAGGAAAAAGAGTCGACTCATCCCCTTCTTGTACACAGCGTTGATGTTGGTCTTCCAGTTAAGTCTGTTGTCGATGGTGACACCCAGGTACTTGTACTCCTCCACCATGTCCACGTCCTCACCCAGAACTCTCAGTGGTTGTGGAGCCGTCGTCTTCCTCCTGAAGTCGACCACCATCTCTCTGGTCTTGGCCACGTTCAGCAGCAGGTGATTTCTACCGGCCCACTCTACAAAGTCATCCACTACTGCCCTGTACTCCTCCTCCCGTCCGTCCCTTATACACCCGACCACTGCAGAGTCATCAGAGAACTTCTGCAGATGGCATGACCCTGAGTTGTACTGGAAGTCAGTGGTGTACAAGGTGAACAGGAAGGGAGACAGAACAGTTCCCTGTGGGGCTCCAGTATCACTGACCACCACATCAGACAGCACATCAGGTAGTCAGTGATCCAGGAGACGGTGGACGCATTAACCCCCACCACCTGCAGCTTCTCACTCAGCAGCACTGGTTGGATGGTGTTGAATGCACTGGAGAAATCAAAGAAAGTGATTCTCACAGAGTCACCGGGTCCATCCAGGTGCGACTGAGCTCGCTGCAGCAGGTAGATGATGGCGTCGTCCACCCCCACACGGGACTGGTATGCAAACTGCAGAGGGTCCAGTGAGGATCTCACCTGCGGTCGGAGGTGGGCCAAGACCAGCCTCTCCAGCACCTTCATCACATGAGATGTGAGGGCAACTGGTCGGTAGTCATTGAGGCCAGATGGGGTCGTCTTCTTTGGTACAGGGACCAGGCACGACGTCTTCCACAGCACCAGGACTTCCTCTTGCTTCAGGCTCAGGTTGTATAGGTGTCAAAGAACATCAGAAAGCTGGATGGCGCAGGTCTTCAGGACCCTGGGGCTGATGCCATCAGGTCCTGCAGCCTTGCCTTGGTGGAGTCTCTCCAGCTGTCTCCTAACCTGGCCAGTCGTCACAGAAAGGGGGAGGGTGGTCATGGTGTCAGTGGTGGAAGAGCCCTTTGAAGTGGAGGGCTCTGAGTCCATGCAGCTCAGAGGGGGAGGTGGGGGAGGTGTTTGGGAGGTGTGGTGTGTGGAGGAGACAGATGAGGGCTGTGAGCTAAACCTGTTGAAGAAAGAGTTCAGGTCGTTGGTCCTCTCCAGGGAGCCCCCTGGTTGTCTACCTCCAACCTTGAAGCCAGTAATCTGCTTCATCCCGGTCCACATCTCCCTCACATTGTTCTGCTGGAGTTTGGCCTCCAGCTTCCTCCTGTAGGTGTCCTTGCCCTCCCTGAGCTTCACCTTCAGGTCGCGCTGGACTCTCCTGAGCTCCTCCCTGTCCCCAGACCTGTAAGCTGCTTTCTTCTTGTTAAGAAGAGCTTTCAGGTCACTTGTGATCCAAGGTTTATTGTTGGGGAAGCAGTGTACTGTCCGGGATGGAACGGCGGTCTGTTCACAGAATTTAATGTATTCTGTGATACAGTCAGTCATGCTGTTGAGGTCCTCCCCATGTGGTCCACACAGCACATCCCAATCTGTGGACTCAAAGCAGTCCTGCAGGGCGTCATTAGCCTCCTGAGACCTCCTCACAGTCCTGGTGGTCACAGGCAGCCTCTGCACCAGAGGAACATACCTGGGTGACAATAGGATCAGGTTGTGGTCGGACCTGCCAAGGGGGGGAAGGGCAGTGGCACTGTATGCATCCTTAGCATTTGCATACAGTAAGTCCAGAGTTTTATTGTTCCTTGTGGGGCAGTCAACATACTGGTGGAACGTTGGCAGGGCTTTATCCAGGGTGGTGTGGTTAAAGTCTCCAGTAATAGCCAAAAATGCACCAGGATGTTGACTCAGCAGTCCAGACACGGTGGAGTGGATGGTGTCCACTGCTCTCTCTGCTTCAGCTGATGGAGGGACGTACACAGCCACAACAATGGCGGACGTGAACTCCCTCGGCAAGTAATACGGGCGCATCCCCACGGCCAACAGTTCAATGTCCGGGCTACAGAAGCGTTCCTTCACACACACATGGTCAGGATTGCACCACCTCTCGTTCACATGCACTGCAATCCCACCACCTCTCTTCTTACCGCTCTGTATCATGTCTCTGTCCGCCCGAACAGTCCTGAAGCCGGTAAGCGACGCACTGTGATCCAGAAAATCCTCATGTAGCCAAGTTTCCGTAAAACACATGACGCTACACTCACGGAAGTCCCTCTCAGTCTTAACCAGCGCGCCGAGTTCGTCCGTCTTGTTTGCCAAAGACCTCACGTTCCCCATTACAATCGCCGGTACCGAAGGTTTGTATCTCCTCCTCTTCGCCCTCCGCTTAGCGCCAGACCTGCAGCCCCGAGCCCTTCTCCACAGCTCCGCCGGGATATCATGCCTGGCGCCGGGCAGCAGCCGCGGTTTGCTCAGCGCAATCAGCTGATCGCGGGTGTAAACAATGGCCCCAGTCATTGTGTGTGGCTCTCCGTTACAAAGAGCGAGAAACGTAACAGAAAAGCCACGAGAAAAGTTGAGAGAAAGTTACGGTCCGTTTTCTGACCACAACTTAAACTAAATGTGAAGGAAAAAAAAGAACAAAAGAAGAGAGGAAAAGTGGAAAAAATACTAAAATAAGAATACACACACAGAGCTGCTGCGACAGGCAGCCGTTGGCACGGCGCCATCTTGCAATGGCCAGCAGAGAAGGCTTTGCAGGCCCTGACGGCCCACCACTGGAGGACACACACACTCACCTCTGTTGTCTGGTTATCAGGACACTTTCACTACTTTTCTTTAGTTTATGACAGAACGATGGAGGTGGATTATGATTCAGATGCTCTGTGGCAGCTTTTAAATGTACAGAAAACTGGTGGAAGTTTGGAATGGTCGCGGCCAAAGGACTTCTCTTGAAGAGCTGTAAAGAAAGGAGCTGGACTGTAGAGCATTGGTTCTGATAGAACTGGCTCTGGAGGGGTCTGGATCAGGACTCCAACAAGACTTTCTTGCATTTGACCTCTGAAAAGTGAAAGGCAGGTGTGTAAGTTTGACTCTACTGAATATCTTTGGCTTTTGGACTCTCGGTCGGACAAACCCAGACATTTGAAGATGTCTCCTTGGACTCAATCTCAACAATGTGTGCTGCACTAAACACCACTCGTGTTTCATAGACTCAATGATCACTTTAAAAACATATGGATTCATCAACTATTCATATTATGCTTAGTTGCAGCTGTAATGTCTCCTCTGAATGACTCTCTGCTGATGTTGAAACATTTACAGGAAATAACAAGAGGACGCTGACATCATCAATCTGATAGGAACATCTCAGCCTGACCTGGTTGTCATGGAAACAGTCATAATCTGCAATCAGTCAGCAGCTTCTTGTGAAATTAAAGATGATCAATGTCACAGAAACACAGTTCAGAAAGGTTTGCCAAAATTCACAGTGTAAATATCATCTTAAATGGACCGATTTAACAAAGGCAGCGAGAAAGAGACTCCAAACAACCACAGAAAGTTAAAAAGCAACCCCAAAGAGACATAAAGTGACTATAAAGAGACTCCAAACAACAACAAACTGGAACAAAATGACTACAAAGAGACATAATGCAGCTACAGAGAGACTCCAAACAACCACAAAAGCTTTAAAACAACCACAACGAGACGTAAAACAACCACAACGAGACGTAAAACAACCACAACGAGACGTAAAACAACCACAACGAGACGTAAAACAACTACAAAGAAACTCAAAACTACTACAAAGATACGTAGACTGACTAGAAAAAGACTAAAACAATCACAAAAGTTTTAAAAGAACTATAAAGGGAATCTAACTCATTCCTATATTTCTATTTCTCTTGCTCTATAGACATCTTTAAATCAGAGAACACACACACACACATGACATTACAGTCATTTAGCAGATGCTTTTATCCAAAGCGACTTACAATTCAGGGTTAAGTGTCTTGCTCAAGGACACATCGACATGCGACTAGCGGAGCCAGAGCCGGGGATCAAACCGCCGATCCTCTGATTGAAGGACGGCCCTGCTCTCCACTTAGCCACGGTCGCCCGCGTACACACACACACACACACACACACACACACACACACACACACACACACACACACACACACACACACACACACACACACACACACACACACACACACACACACACACACACACACACACACACACACACACACACACACACACACACACACACACACACACACACACACACACACACACACACACACACACACACACACACACACACACACACACACACACACACACACACACACACACACACACACACACACACACACACACACACACACACACACACACACACAGGCTCACCTCACTCACATGCAACATGCACACACACACACACACACACACACACACACACACACACACACGCACACACGCACACACGCACACACGCACACACGCACACACACACACACACGCACACACGCACACACGCACACACGCACACACGCACACACGCACACACACACACACACACACACACACACACACACACACACACACACACACACACACACACACACACACAGGCTCACCTCACTCACATGCAACATGCACACATAGCAGATGGCTCAATCGGCCCGCTCGTCACTTTTATGCCTTCTGAAGACTATCCGAAGTGTCAGCGAGGTGGATTGCGCTGAATAATTTCAAAGGAGTGATTCGCACCATAATGAGGCGTTTGATGGACACATCTGTTACATAAAATGCAGAAGCACCTTCAGCGTGACCTGATTTTCATTGCGTTTGATGCTTGGGATCTGAGCTAACAGCTATGTGAGCAAGAACCAGCTGCCTACCCTTATCATGAGATCGAAATCAGGCAGTAATGATAACGGGCTTCTTTTGTTGCGTGTTTTTCAATGATACTTACACAGTCTGAAATATGTTTCAATCATAGACTGTGTACAAGAAGTGGACGTAGTCATTGGTTTGTGGACTGACGTTTTGAAGCCTCAAATTCGACGATTTCGCTGTCGCCATCTTGGATTACGTCCGTCGCCATCTTGGATTACGTCCGTCGCCATCTTGGATTACGTCCGTCGCCATCTTGGATTACGTCCGTCGCCATGTTGTTTTTTTTGCAACCAGTGAACGGATGTGACCATGTTTGGAATGTGGAGGAGTGACGTAGAGACACCGTACACGTCTCTGGTAGCAGCAGCGACCTGTCAATCACAGTAAGTCAAATCTCAAAAATAACCAGAGCATGAAAAGCAACGTTGTTCCTGTGGCGTCTCGCCTTAAAGGGACAGTTCACTAAGTAGGTAAATAGAATGGTCTAGTTCTTACATGAAACTGCTCACAATAAAGTCTGTGGATTATCTTCAATAACATTCAGTGGAGTTTGTTTTGGTGCTTTGAGCTCCACAAACTAAGCGCCATTTAGTCCAATTAAAGGCAGACATCTCGATGTTATCCCCAAGAGTAGGCAACTCAAACCACTACAATGTATGATTCAATCAATGACTTTCTAGATGGATGAATGGCACTACAAAGAGGGTAAGACATTAGTATTTTAGATTTTGGGATGAACTGTCCCTTTAAATGATCCCCTCCTCACTTCCCCCTCCCAAGATGGCACAAGGGTGAGACAACCCAAAAAACAACAAAACTGAACAATAGAAAAGTGAAATACATATATACAAAGAAGAAAGAAGTTAGATCGATGGTAAACTAAATAAATAAATACATTAAAATAATATTCATTTATAAATGTCAAAAACTGTCAAACGATGCAAACCACTGTGATGGTATGAACATTTGTACACAGACGATATTTCACACAGTCTGGGTTATATAACTTCATTTAACTTCCTGCAGTGAAGGTTTGAGCTACAGAGTCCCAGAGAAATGATGTCTGATAATGAGAGAATGCATGAAGAATCTGAAGTGTAACGGGAGGCTTCCACCCTGATATGCACAACGTTTTGGCGTCTGTCAGACCTAAAAGTAGTCCCCTCTGAGTTCCATCCCTTAATGAATCACCAGGTACTTCAAAGGGTCCCCACATTTCCTTGGTAACGCCCCTGTACCTCTGTACGGACTACAGGATTGTCTATGGATCTTCTCTTGGAACCCCTTGTGTACATTAACCCCTGTAAACACGATGGGATGTACTACACACCGTCCGTCAGTAGGTGATGCTAGAGAGCCATGCAGAGCACAGTGCTTCCCATTACCATGGTGATGCTGGTGCGTTCATTAAGGCACAGCGTTGGCTCTGCAGGCCGAGTGTCCCCGTGGTTGATCTGAGAGGAGACAGAGCACGGGGGGTCTAACGTGGGCTCAGCCATTAGCCTGGAGGGAACGATCAAAGTCTCTCCTTAAATAGACGATGGTTGATTTGACGGGACCGCTTCAGCCGGGCATGCATAATAGCTGCATGGGCTGGCCATGCTCGCCCGAGCATCATTACAGTCAACATCTGTCTCATAGAAACCCAGAAGGCCTGTTGTTAGCACCCAAAGCATCTCATCACAGAGGCTCTTTTAGCAGCAGGCTCTGGAAGCTTGAAGGCTCTAGGTCCCAGTTGTAGTTGTAAGATATAGTACTGTTGCCTGTATGAGGAGTGAAGCAACAATGCTCGCGTTGACTCTATTTATTTAGAGAGAGGATGCCGACATTAAACCGCTGTAATGAAACTCTTTTCAGACTTACTGAAATGAAAGCCCCACAAATCAATATCTATATCAATAAAATATCAAATCATTTATGTAATATGATGAAGTGATGAGCCTAGTAATGAGTCTGAAATGCCATTTCATTTCCCCTCATTCATTAAGACTGAAAAATTCCAACGACTGTCAGCATTTTCTATGACGCCCATGTCTATAATAGATTATTATAGTTGTCATTGAAAATGCCTTTTAACAACAATCATAACACATTATGAGGTCTAATATCATATATCATATCAATATCAGTTGTTTGCAAGCCCATGTACCTGATATGGAGCAACATTAGCATTCAGGAGTTGTGTTATACTCTCTTCATAGCTTTGGTTTTTGTCTCCACCAATTTCTGGTGTTGGTCTATAGCTGCTAGCTAGTCGCCTGCTTTCCTGTCTGCTGTTTGTTGCTGGGCCGACACGTTCTCACTCCCTACTCGTCGTCTGCAGACGCGTGGTCGGTGCCCCTCGGCGTCTGATACCTACGCACCGGGGCACTCTTTAGCGTCTGTGTGAGTTGACCGGGCTTCCAAATTACTCCAATGTAAGCCCATCAGTGTCTTTATTAAACGCTAAAAGCAACTGTCGTAGTATGAAGAGGAAGAACGACTGCACAGGGCGGGTGGGTGAAGTGGCTTTTATGGGTCAAACAAACACAGGACTTTCACCCAGGAGACCGCTGTTCGTGTCCAGTGTAAAACCAAGTCAACATTGACTTGTTTGACCTTGCTTTTAAGGTACTAGCGGCAGTTACGCAACAAGTATACTCATTATACGTGACATACGTGCTTATTTAACCCAAACCAACTCTTCCTCAACCTAACCAAGTACTTTTGTTGCGTGAGTAAACCTAAAGAGATTTTTTTTAATAGACACTACAACAAGCTGAAATTGAAATCTGAACCTTCAAGCGCTGACAGCTCCAGACACCAGTCCTGACGTCGCCGCAGCGTCCCAAAGACTGGGCGTGATCTTTGTCCTCGTGGCCTCGTGGCATTTTTCAAGAGTAAAACATTCCATGGAATCGATGTTAAAAAGGCTCATTCTTAAAGCACAGAACATGACGTTTAGTACCTTTGGTCACCTGCGATACGAGACATAGAAACAACTTTCCATCATGGTGGTGTCCTCTAACTCCTCTCTGGTATACCGTACTGGTCATTGAGCTGCACAAACAAAGTGCACCCTGCAAGTCATTGTTCTCTTTGATGAATTGGTTATCTTCATCTTCATTGCAAGAACAAAAGCAACTTTACATAATTTTAACAGTTTTTTATTGTTCTATTTGGTTAAAACCATAGACTGTATACAAGCAGTGAACATAGTCATGGTGACGTCACCCTTTGGTTTGTGGGCTGCTGTTTTGAAGCCTTGAGTTTGGCGATGTTGCTATCAGCGTCTCTTGGATTGTTTTTTTTCCGCAAACCTATGGAAGGTACAATATTTGGACTGCGGAGGAGTGACGTAAAGACGCCGTGTACGGCTCTGGTAGCGGCAGCGACCTGTCAATCACTGTGTAGTCCCGCCCTAAAGCATACCCTGCTTTATGGTCTGTTTGACTCTAAATGGACTGCAGGTTTCTGATCGGCTAACGTCCGACACCGGGAAAGCGACATTCCTGTTGTTGCTGGTCCTGCCTGGGAACGTTCACCAGCTGTCCCAAGTCGATGTCGAGGAGCTAACTCCAGTGCACCCGCCGTGAATTTACTTACTGTCGCCATTTGCAGCCTGTATTGACCCCGCGTAAAGTCAAGTCTTAGCTCATCAATAAGCACCCATCACTCTCACAGCAGCCGTTTATTGACGGGCGAGGTTTTGGGAGACACCGCCGCTCCATGGAAAGCGCCATCTGATCACTAAGCTTTGATCCGATGGCGCCGGGCCATTGTTAACAAACGTTTCGATTGGACACTTGCCATACAAAATGAATGACCATCTGCTGTGGGCAGAGTGGATGTAAACAGCTTCAGATGGCTGTGTGGAGGGAGATGGAGACATTTATCAGCCCAGCCGTCATCAGCTCCGCTCCTCTTCCTCCTCCCCTCTCTCTCTCTGCTTCTCTTTAACTGCCTTCCTCTCTTCTATCTGTCACCCTCCTCCTTCTGCTCTTCCCCCTTTTCTCTTTTGTAACTTGAATTTATGCTACAATTTTTTATTATATACACATCTGTTCAGGTTGGCAAATGATTTTAACAGGCAACGAGGATCCGTTGTTGGGGTGGACACTCAAATGTAACGCATCCAGGCGAATATGCAACCCACAGAATTAGTGCCGTAGTTTAAACAGAAAGACTGTGGGAGGGTACGTGGATGGCTCAAACAAACACAGGACCTTCAACCAGGAGACCGGTGTTCAGGTCCCCAAGTATTGTGAAGTTATTGTGGAGTTAAGGGAATACAGTTTTCCCCTGATGGTCTGAATAAGTCGCTAAATTTGTCGCTAGTCGCTTTTGAGAAATATATTTGCTTTATTCAAGTTGCTAAATCTACCGAGAAAGTCGCCAAAATTGGCAATGCTGCCTGGCAACAGAGAATGTTGCCTGCTTGACATTTGGCCAGATCGGACCTTCTCCAGAATCGTCTTCCAATCCATGAAGGATAGAATATCATTTAGCTGCTTCATATTCAGGGTGCTGGCATGGTGCGTGCTGGCTAGCTGTCTCAGTAGCCGTGCTTCCGTCCACCATCTTTTTATACGTATTTTAAAGTATTGCTTTTGAAAAGCTGTGCAGAAGTCTTTCATGCTTGTGCAACAATGCGTAGCCTATAGCGCCAACTTCAGACCAAACTGCACCGTAGCAATTTGTTTTGCTCCAAACCAGTTGATGGAAACGCGCCACATTTCTTTTTTGGGACGTTTCAAAGCTTCGCTTAAAATTCACTTGCCAATTGAATAGAAAAGCGACTACAGTCATGACTCACTGGGGCTCTTAAGTAGAAGGGAGCCATCGTTAAAGTCAGTAACACCTGTACCTGTGTGACGAGTCGAAGGCCAATGGAGCTCTACGACACCGAGAAATAAGCTGTATAGACGGCTTGTGTCAGGCTTTGGATCCATTGGTGTGGCCCTTCATTGGATCTGTTGACAGGGTGAAAAATATTGAAGATCATCAGACTCATATTTAGTGATATTTCAATTTGTTGTTGTTTGTCTTTAAAAAACGAAAATCTGTCATAATTCCTTGTATGACACTTCCCATCTGTATTTTGTGGTACTTTCTGCCTTTCCCCCCCTCTGTTACACACACACACACACACACACACACACACACACACACACACACACACACACACACACACACACACACACACTGCAGCTCTCTGACTTCTCACCTCTGTCTCCCTCCCTATCTCTGTGAAG
This sequence comes from Leptoclinus maculatus, assembly GCA_032191485.1. Taxonomy (NCBI): domain Eukaryota; kingdom Metazoa; phylum Chordata; class Actinopteri; order Perciformes; family Stichaeidae; genus Leptoclinus; species Leptoclinus maculatus. Next base: position 466,534 of record JAVDOI010000088.1, on the reverse strand, counting down.
GCTGGCTAATGACACTCTTCCAGATGGCTTGCCTCTGTGTGTGTGTGCGTGATTGTGTGTGTGTGTGTGTGCGTGATTGTGTGTGTGTGTGTGTGCGTGATTGTGTGTGTGTGTGTGTGTGTGCGTGATTGTGTGCTGGCCAGGTTTGTAAAAAGGATCTTTCATCTTCCTCTTTCTCTGACAAAAGAATGGGTCCAGTCAGCACAGCTGTCTATCTGCTGCCTCCATTAATCCCAGCGTTTGTGCTGCGCAGCTCAAGTCTCGAGTCTCTTCTCCACCACTCCACCTATCAGTCCTGTGCACCGCGTCTCACTCTCTGATACCGTCTCATTCTGTCTCTGTTCCTGCTTGCGATCTGATCGTACAGCACTGCTCCTCCGGCCTGCTCACTCTCCACCCTCCTGCTGCAACATTTTCTTCCAGTTTCTTCTCCCCTTTAGCTCTTCGCTTTCTGTCTTCTAATCTCCTCTGTGCTTCTGCCTCCCCCCCCCCCCCCATCCCCAGTCTTTTCGTTGCTGTGTAACAGAGAGTGACATGTTAGGCAGCTCCCTCTGCTCTCTCCCCTCATAAGGAATCACTGTCCTGACCCACTTCCTCGTGCAGCCGCTGCCACACATAGGTACGCAGCTGTGAAACAACTTGTGTCACCAACTGCCAAGGAGGAAGATGTGCAACCTACCGAAACCGACCTCACTGCACGGGGCGTGATATAATACCTGAAAGTGAGATGTTTATCTCGCTATCGAAAGGTAGTTCAAATGAGCGAGTGGTTCCGGTTTCTTTTTCTGCGATATCGGTATTAACCATGAATAACTGTATGTATGTATCAGTGGCGGGCCGTGCATTGTATACCTGGGCCTTCACTGCTGTCCTGCAGCTGAAACACAGTAACCTAAACTAACTAACCTACACTAACTGCAGAGAATACGCCGAGAGTGCGTCTCCTCTCTGCTCTGACTGCAGCGCGAGGCTTCTGTGAGAGTAACCTGTGAGTGCTTTGGGGCTCACGGCAGCACCCGCTGCTCGTTCACGACAGTGCAGAACGTACGTGTTTTAACGTCATCGAGTCAAAACACCAGAAAAGTCTCCAACAACACCAGAACAAGTCTCCAACAACACCAGAACAAGTCTCCAACAACACCAGAACAAGTCTCCAACAACACCAGAACAAGTCTCTAGATTTGTCACTAGTAGCTTTTGATAAAAAAAGTCTCCATGAGGGTTTGGAAAGTCGCCAGATTTAGCGAGAAAGTCGGCAAGTTGGCAACACTGGCACCGCTAAATATGTCCGCAGAGCAACATGGGACGTAACAATGGTTCCTATCACATATAAAACCAAACAAAAATCCATCTTCATAAAAACAAGTTGTACAAATAATAATACATAAACAAGCATATTAAAGCTACTGCAGATGTAAAAACAAACAGATTTAACTTACCAGAGCTGCTGTTCACTATTTAAAGACAAAGTCCATCCTCCTTTCTTTGTTAATAAAGAGTTTAATCTCACGGTTGTTCAGTACATCCGTGTGTTTTAGTTCCAGTAAGAAGTCCTTCTGGATTCATGGACGCCAGTGAAGACAGTCGAGCCTCCCCAGTTGTATTTCTTGAATACGTTTTAATGCGTTTGAGGCTGAAAATGTCTGCTCGACAGAGGCAGCAGATATTGGGATTGTCACCGCCCAACATGTCAGGCTAGCCCACTGACCAATCACGTACTTGTAGGCCAGCTAGCAGGCTCCGACACGTCAAAGAATATGCCCAACATGTCAAACTAAAGATCTGATTGGTTGAACACTATGACAATCAACAATATCGTCCCCATTCACTTAAACTACACATGGATTCACTTGTGAGTCTGCAGGCCTCGGGCCTCTCTTCTTACCTAGAGACACAGAGGTGAAATCTGATTGGATAAAAGCTCTACTTAAAACAAGCTGCACTGGAAGCAGAGCAACTGAGGAAGACAGTAGCTGTGCAATGAGAAAATAAGATAATGGGAAAAATAATTTTATAAATTATAATACATGTAGTGTATTTAAGAAAAATTATTAAATTATAAAATAGCTATAACTTTGTGATTCTGTTTAGGCCAGCAGAGAAGGCTTTGCAGGCCCTGACGGCCCACCACTGGTATGTATGTAACGTTGAAAGGTTGTCAGTAGGTCCCACTGCGAGTCAACAGTTCCCTCCGCAGCTCTGTGCAGCTTTAAAGTCACTCGGAGGAACTTTTAACTGGTTCTGAAAAGTACATAATTAAACGAGATCATCATCGAGAAGATTGGCTATTTCTATATAGTTATTCTTAATGCTTGTCATCGGTGCCACCAGGTCGGATTCCACGTAAAATGAGACGAAATCCCGCAGGTTCACCAGAAACTCCTTCAGCTCCAGCGGGGCCTCCGCCAGCAACCAGTCCACCGCAGACAGACCCAGATCCCAGAGGTGAAGAGCTCCGCGACCGGCAGCAGCGTCTTTCCTCCTCCAGGATCAGGGCTTTAGCTCCAAATGCTAATCTTAATCCTGCCACAAAAACTATTTCTACTTCACCTGACACTTTCAACTTCATATTTGGGTACTTAAAACCCTCTTCCCCGATCTGCAGATGAAACCTAAAACTTACATCAACTCGTGGTTAAATATTAAAAAAAAAGGTCAGATATTTTATGGAAAACAACAACTATGCTGCTTGTGATTAAGGGTTGATTTATTATAACACATTTTAATGCAAACATCCCTCTGAGTGGTGAGCTGTTCACAGAAGCAAAGATGGATTCATGCATCCTAACTCTCAGTGTCACATAATGGATGTCTTTGTTATTGGGAAAACCTGCTTAGAATTATGAAAACTTCATTACTCAATATTTGCATATGATTTGTGATCCTTGGCGGTGATGAAGAACAGAAAAGGACCCTGGTGGGTACAATGATTAACATATTTAAATCACCTCTCACTGCTCATACAGTACGTGATTACTCTGTGATTTTGTACATCGTGATGACGGAACGTTTGCATCATAAATCAAAGCTGAAATGTTCTTGTGAGCTGAATCCATCATTTTGTCAGAACAAACAAGCCTCCCAAAAGATATGCACTGCAATGAACCATTACATGTACTACACTGTACTGTGTTGATTCATTATTCATTATTTATCATAATAATAATTAAAACATTATGACAATAATAATAATAATTATTCTCTGTTATACACTGATGTAACTCATTCTTTGAGTCTTTTGTTTATGTCAATACAAAGAATTAAAAATGTGTTTCTTTGTCTTTGTTTCAAAGCAAGAATGAATTATTGATTGTATTGTTATATGTATTGCTGTGGATGATGTTGGTGTGGAAGTAACTCACACTATAACACATTCTTTCAGTTACTGGGACTTCAATCTAAGTATATGTTTGATGCTTTAAAACAAGCTAGTTTTAAAGTCCCTTACGATGTTTAAAGGCATAAGGGTATATAAATGAATTTCAATTTCCTGGCTCCCAGTCGCTGCCAGGCAACCAGAAAACTCCCGAAAGTTATTGTTTTCCAGCCAAAAAGTAATCTGAAACATGGCTACACCTAAAACAAAGTTGTCCATTCTGCACTTCAGATGTAACTGTTCATTTGTGAGATCTGGTTGCTGGTAGGTGCATTTGTTGAGGCTATCTTCCTCCCCCTGGTTCTAGTCTTCATGTATGTAAACTAAACTGCCTGTAGCTTCATGTTAAAAGAACAGACTATGAGTGTGGTATCCATCTTCTCCTCCAACTCTCTGCAAGAATGTGAAGAAGAGTATTTCCTAAAATGTTGAACCATTAATTTAATGTCCTAATTCATGGACTAGCCCTTAATATCTGTAGCCCACTCTCACGTCCAGGGTGTCGTATAGCCACGCTTGGTCGTCTGATACCAGCACACAACCCTTCAGTGTCTGTATAGGTTTACATTATTCTGTGATGTTTTTAAGTGTAAATGTACCGTTACACAGTAAGTCTGCAGCAGCATACTGCTACATCAAAGCAACCTGGACATAAACGGTGTAGTTAGTTAAAAAGAGGGATTCTACGGCAGAATACTGCTGAATTAAAGTAATCTGGTAGACATTTAAAGTTACAGTTCATTACAGTAATTCTATAGCAACATACTGCTTAATCACAGTAATATGCTGGCATTGACACTGTGAAATAATTTGCTGTGAAAATGTTACAATACCTTACTGTGAAATGAATGCAACTAGTTGCCAGTAATTTACTGTGAATTTACAGTCAAAACATGTACAGTGCATTGTGTCATTATTAGACGCGTAGATCACACCATCAAATACATAAAAGTGGATGCTGGACTGCTGTGAGTACAATCAATGTCACACACCACTGTTCTCTCTATTTCATTACTTTCAAAAGTATTAAAAGTGGAAAACTAGAATGTATTGTGAGCATCACTGTCGATTTTGGTAGCTTTTTAAAGTGTTATGAAAAGCAATAATTGCAGAGGAGAATATAATATATATATCCATATATAATATCTTTATATAGATATACATATCTATATAGATGTAAACATATCTATACCGCTATCTCTTATATTATTACTATACATATTAATGCATTTCTATAACCTATGAAAGAATTATCCATTTTCATGGTCGTTTAATTATGTTGTTTTTATTTTAGTTTTTTTGTTAAATGTTTTGTCTAATTGTGCCTGTATGTATAATCGTCGTTGAGGACCCCTAGAGCAGGGGTCTCAAACTCATCTCCACTGAGGGCCACATCAGCATCACGTCGCCCTCAAAGGGCCGGTTGTAAATGTAAGACTGTGTAAAAGTTACTACTCCTAACATATTGTTAATAACTGTCTCTGCATTTGATTATTGTTCATTCAAGTGTTAAAATATATTCAAGCACATTTCTGTTATAACTTAAATCCTTTTAATTTAGGGTTAATAAACCCACATTACTCTATCAAACTATTAAAGAGAATATCAAACACAAGTTATTACAATAACTTTGTTCAAAGCTTAAAATCCTTTCAAGGGTGCGTTAGTACAATCCATGTGAAGTATTTCATGTGTTGTAAAGACACGTTTAGTCTTCAATGTACTCACAATACATTACATGTAACATGTAGAGTAACCTGTGAAGAGCTTTACATGCAACATGTAGAGTAACCTGTGAAGAGCTTTACGTGTAACATGTAGAGTAACCTGTGAAGAGCTTTACGTGTAACATGTAGAGTAACCTGTGAAGAGCTTTACGTGTAACATGTAGAGTAACCTGTGAAGAGCTTTACGTGTAACATGTAGAGTAACCTGTGAAGAGCTTTACGTGTAACATGTAGAGTAACCTGTGAAGAGCTTTACGTGTAACATGTAGAGTAACCTGTGAAGAGCTTTACGTGTAACATGTAGAGTAACCTGTGAAGAGCTTTACATGTAACATGTAGAGTAACCTGTGAAGAGCTTTACGTGTAACATGTAGAGTAACCTGTGAAGAGCTTTACATGTAACATGTAGAGTAACCTGTGAAGAGCTTTACATGTAACATGTAGAGTAACCTGTGAAGAGCTTTACATGTAACATGTAGAGTAACCTGTGAAGAGCTTTACATGTAACATGTAGAGTAACCTGTGAAGAGCTTTACGTGTAACATGTAGAGTAACCTGTGAAGAGCTTTACATGTAACATGTAGAGTAACCTGTGAAGAGCTTTACGTGCAACATGTAGAGTAACCTGTGAAGAGCTTTACATGCAACATGTAGAGTAACCTGTGAAGAGCTTTACATGTAACATGTAGAGTAACCTGTGAAGAGCTTTACATGTAACATGTAGAGTAACCTGTGAAGAGCTTTACGTGTAACATGTAGAGTAACCTGTGAAGAGCTTTACATGCAACATGTAGAGTAACCTGTGAAGAGCTTTACATGTAACATGTAGAGTAACCTGTGAAGAGCTTTACATGTAACATGTAGAGTAACCTATGAAGAGCTTTACATGTAACATGTAGAGTAACCTGTGAAGAGCTTTACATGTAACATGTAGAGTAACCTGTGAAGAGCTTTACATGTAACATGTAGAGTAACCTGTGAAGAGCTTTACGTGTAACATGTAGAGTAACCTGTGAAGAGCTTTACATGCAACATGTAGAGTAACCTGTGAAGAGCTTTACGTGTAACATGTAGAGTAACCTGTGAAGAGCTTTACATGTAACATGTAGAGTAACCTGTGAAGAGCTTTACATGTAACATGTAGAGTAACCTGTGAAGAGCTTTACATGTAACATGTAGAGTAACCTGTGAAGAGCTTTACATGTAACATGTAGAGTAACCTGTGAAGAGCTTTACATGCAACATGTAGAGTAACCTGTGAAGAGCTTTACATGTAACATGTAGAGTAACCTGTGAAGAGCTTTACATGTAACATGTAGAGTAACCTGTGAAGAGCTTTACGTGTAACATGTAGAGTAACCTGTGAAGAGCTTTACATGCAACATGTAGAGTAACCTGTGAAGAGCTTTACATGTAACATGTAGAGTAACCTGTGAAGAGCTTTACATGTAACATGTAGAGTAACCTATGAAGAGCTTTACATGTAACATGTAGAGTAACCTGTGAAGAGCTTTACATGTAACATGTAGAGTAACCTGTGAAGAGCTTTACATGTAACATGTAGAGTAACCTGTGAAGAGCTTTACGTGTAACATGTAGAGTAACCTGTGAAGAGCTTTACATGCAACATGTAGAGTAACCTGTGAAGAGCTTTACATGTAACATGTAGAGTAACCTGTGAAGAGCTTTACATGTAACATGTAGAGTAACCTATGAAGAGCTTTACATGTAACATGTAGAGTAACCTGTGAAGAGCTTTACGTGTAACATGTAGAGTAACCTGTGAAGAGCTTTACATGTAACATGTAGAGTAACCTGTGAAGAGCTTTACATGTAACATGTAGAGTAACCTGTGAAGAGCTTTACATGTAACATGTAGAGTAACCTGTGAAGAGCTTTACATGTAACATGTAGAGTAACCTGTGAAGAGCTTTACATGTAACATGTAGAGTAACCTGTGAAGAGCTTTACATGCAACATGTAGAGTAACCTGTGAAGAGCTTTACATGTAACATGTAGAGTAACCTGTGAAGAGCTTTACATGTAACATGTAGAGTAACCTGTGAAGAGCTTTACGTGTAACATGTAGAGTAACCTGTGAAGAGCTTTACATGCAACATGTAGAGTAACCTGTGAAGAGCTTTACATGTAACATGTAGAGTAACCTGTGAAGAGCTTTACATGTAACATGTAGAGTAACCTATGAAGAGCTTTACATGTAACATGTAGAGTAACCTGTGAAGAGCTTTACATGTAACATGTAGAGTAACCTGTGAAGAGCTTTACATGTAACATGTAGAGTAACCTGTGAAGAGCTTTACGTGTAACATGTAGAGTAACCTGTGAAGAGCTTTACATGCAACATGTAGAGTAACCTGTGAAGAGCTTTACATGTAACATGTAGAGTAACCTGTGAAGAGCTTTACATGTAACATGTAGAGTAACCTATGAAGAGCTTTACATGTAACATGTAGAGTAACCTGTGAAGAGCTTTACGTGTAACATGTAGAGTAACCTGTGAAGAGCTTTACATGTAACATGTAGAGTAACCTGTGAAGAGCTTTACATGTAACATGTAGAGTAACCTGTGAAGAGCTTTACATGTAACATGTAGAGTAACCTGTGAAGAGCTTTACATGTAACATGTAGAGTAACCTGTGAAGAGCTTTACGTGTAACATGTAGAGTAACCTATGAAGAGCTTTACATGTAACATGTAGAGTAACCTGTGAAGAGCTTTACATGCAACATGTAGAGTAACCTGTGAAGAGCTTTACATGTAACATGTAGAGTAACCTGTGAAGAGCTTTACATGTAACATGTAGAGTAACCTGTGAAGAGCTTTACATGTAACATGTAAAGTAACCTGTGAAGAGCTTTACATGTAACATGTAGAGTAACCTGTGAAGAGCTTTACATGTAACATGTAGAGTAACCTGTGAAGAGCTTTACATGTAACATGTAGAGTAACCTGTGAAGAGCTTTACATGTAACATGTAGAGTAACCTGTGAAGAGCTGCTTCTGTGACTGTGTGTAAGTATCTCATCATAACTTCGACTTTATACCTCATAACTTCGACTTTATACCTCATAACTTCGACTATGGGGCTATTTTTATTATCAAGTCTAACTTTAAAATATTATTTTTTTTTAACTTTTTTATTTTTTTTGCTGGCGGATTCGCGGGCCACATGAAATGACATTTCCATATATACTGTATATACCTATATATATTTTAGAATATAGGGCCAGAGGAGAGCAGGAGAGAAGAAGAGAGAGGACGAGAGGAGGAAATGAAAGGAGATAGAGGAGAGCAGAGCAAACGCCCCTGCTGCCCCCCCCCCCCCCCCCCCCAATGTTGGCTCAATGGCTACGACCTCGCACAAAGGCCTTTGCCCAAGAGGCCAAATATGACAAGCAGGAATGAGATCAAGTTGTGAAAATGTCCACAGTTTGAATGCACAAAGTTGGATCTGAGGAATCAAACACAGACATACCACAGACACACACACACACACACACACACACACACACACACACACACACACACACACACACAGGCAGTAGACCTCGCGGCATAACATGGATTGATGCCATAATCTGTGGATGCCACATTTCTCTGGGCTCTGTGACATTGCAGAAGTCGTGGCTCCGGGAGCTTCACACCATGCTTTCACTGTCTCGCTCTGTGTTCCCACACTGCTGTACCAGCAAGTGTTTCATAGCTGCTTTTATGTCAGGAGAGAAAGAGAGCGCTTCATATACTGCACACCTCCCTGTTTCAGAACACAGGAAGAGCTGAATGTCTTTGCTGTGCTCTTTGTGATGTGAAAAAGTATAATTTTTGCATCTATGAAATTGCGTTTCAAAGCTCAGTGTTAGTGGAGACACAGACGGCCACGGGGCTTCTTCTCTCTGACTGAGGGAGTGTAAAGGAGACGTTTGTGAGGTGAGCCCAACGTGGACAGACATCTGGAGAATCAAGTGTTGTTGTTAAGGTAAGTGGAACCCAGTGGAACCCAGTGGAACCCAGCAGGTGGAAAACAACTTTGAAATGAGCTTCATCCCGTCTTGTGATTTGTTGTTCTCCATCTTGGATCACTTTTCAAGTCGAGTAGGAGGAATTGAATGCACCTCAGGCAGTTCAGTTGAAACAACCATCAGGTTTGAATGTTTCTTCTGATGAAAAGGCGCTGTGTGCTTTGTTTTAAAGTGTGTGTCCCGTTGGCTTTTTGTTGCTCTGCTTTCCTCTTGATGTTTGAAAGGATTGTCTCTGAACACAGAGGGCTTTAAAACGGGATTAGCTGCAGATAGATGTCCACATCTCTCTGTGTCTGGATCAGTATTTTAGCAAATCATTTAGGAAACATTACCTTTTGTAAATACTTTTTACACATCTGTAGTTTAAGTTGGACTTGTAAATTCCAATCATTTATGTAGACCATAATTTACCCCATTTTTATTCAGAGATTATTTAAATACTGCACTGCATAAGAGTTATTGCAATGAATAACTTCACAGACACTGGTCACATTGTAGCTGTATGAGTTACATCCCAACAAATATTCATGCACATGTCTATGATCTATTTCTATTAGAGTCGAAGGTTTTTACGTGATTATAGAAGAATTACACTGACATGTTTGTCTTTTCCATGGAAAACTGGGCTCTTTCACTACGAGTTAGGAGGAACACACTCTCCTCTTGAAAGAGAAACAAAAGTGAATAAAAGATTGGCTTCCACTGAAGGTGGACCATTCATAGCACGGTCCTGTAAAATCACTATAAAGTACTAACTAAGCAAACTTAGCAGCTACTTCATCTTACACAGGAAACAAAATGTGTCCACGCTGCGTAATACACTGATAGGGCAAATGAAAATCAGAAAACATCATAACGAGCTCCAATGGCCCACATGGAATGTTTTCACTCCACAAGCATCGGCAAGCCGTCTGCAACAGTCGTCATTCCCAGAACAGAGTACTATATTGTACTCCCTTGTATATTCCAGCGGCGCCTTGACCTCTGAGCAAGCGCGCTGCTCTGAGAGACGGTCAAACTAGCTTGATTCTCGCGGTGTCACAAGATCGCGATAGAAACGCGGGATCACAGATCTCAGAAAGATCCATCTCGTCAGGCTTCAAGTGATACACTTGTGTCCGGCGAGCCATAGCACGGACCAACCAGCTTCCTGTGAGGAGTCACTGTAAGCTAGAGGGCGTGGCTTAAGTGTGTGTGACGCGACACGGAGAGGCGACTGTTCGTTCTAAACAACTATGGCGGCTCCTGAAGAGGTTAGCGTAGGTCAGGTATTCAATTAAAATTCCAAAAGGTCCAGATTGAGAAAATCTCCTCGGGCAATTACAATCATATCTAACTTGCGCTATTTAGTGCCATATGTATATAAATATATATATATTCAAGAAGTCTAGTAGTAGTAACGTCTCTGTGTAGTCAACAACTGTCAAATGAAATAAAGAAAGTACACATCAATTATATTTTAACAATTATTATTCTCAGTTTTCAAATGTAACTGGATGGATTATAAATACATAGAAATACATAAATACATGTTCTTCTCATTTCAAGTAAAATAATGTCTGGATTAAAGAATAACTGACAGAAAGCTTTTGAAAAATGTGCATCTTAAAATGAAGTAATTCATTTTAGAAAAATGTATTTCACTGAATTGTCCTGCAGCTTTAAATTCAGTTCATTCAGGTGTGAAGTGATGTCATTAAAAAGCCATAATATTATATTTTTCTCATCTTCTAACAAGAGAAATCAGTGTTCAGGACTTTATCTGTGGTTATTAAAACACTTGTTTCAGCTCTATCCTCTCTGGTAACATCATTGGACAGTGAATTAAAGTGTTATGATTCTGATCATATTGGACTCTTAGGTTTATATTCTGTGAATTAATTTCAGATGTGAGTGGGTACGTTTGCTCAAAAGATTTGTGCTTTGTCTCATAGTGGCGCTTCACATTACTGCTTTTAATAATCGCCATGGTCTCTGAACATGTGAGACACACTGGTTATAAACTGTCCATGGGAAGAATTAACCTATAAGAGTCATTAATGGTTAAAGACTCCGGTCTCTCTGACCACTTTTCTCTCTTTGGAGAACGCCATGTGAAATAACTTCTCTGACTCACGGAATAATTCTCCTGCTCTTCGTTGTTTCCTCGTCTCTCCCCCGTTTGTGTACATTTCACTCAAATCAGGAAACTTGTCAGAATACCCATATTTGATTGGCTGAGCTGCATCACGTGATGTGATTTACCGCTGAACGAGTGCCATAAAGGCTGAAAAAGCTGCCCCGGTTAAAATAGAAGCGCTCCGTCAAAATTTTATAATTCTCAATTATCTATCGGTTTTAGGTCCTGGGTCCGGATACAACTGCGTCTGGGTCCGGATCCGGACCGCGGTCCGCCTATTTGTGACCCCTGGTGTAGATGCTGCAATATAATTAATTCTATCAGGACTGGAGAGTACTTCTTCATGGAAAGAACAGCTATGTACAACACTAAAAGCTTTTCTCCATGGTAAAGATTTGAAAGTTTCATTGACAGATGGTTTATCCAATCACCTGCCAAATATATTTTTTAAAGCGCCTGCCCTTTTCCCAACAGTTTCCAATGATGGCTTCTCAGATGGTTCTGTGTAACAAACCACCTGGTGGGTCCGGTTCGCTTTTATAACCTGGTTACATAATGATAGAACGTCCTCTATAATTACAACTGCTTTCTCAATGTCAAGGCTGTCCCAAGGCTACCTCTCTCTCTGTCTCCTTCTCTCTACGTTCTCGACACTCCAGGGGAGATGCAGCACCTGGCGTGGTTGATGCTTGTGATGCTATGGATGGCGCAGGCTGCGGAGGGCTGTCCCGATGTCTGTAAATGCTCCAGGAAATCCGGTCCAGAAAAGTCAGAGGTCAATTGTCATAAGAGGGGGCTTCGCACCTTTCCCTCCAAACTGCCCCCTGATGCCTGGATCCTCAAACTAGGTAAATACCTTGTGGTTAATCAAATCAAACCCTAAGATTGTTGTGATGCTCCACACTTAATAACGTATCGGACATTTACTGCTCGTACACATAAGCATTGTGGGCCATGACTGCATCGGTATCCAACTTTCCTACTGCTTTGTTAAAGGTGAGAATGGTATCACAGACCTGAAGGCTAACGCTCTGAGATCAATCCCAAAGATTGAGAGCGTCCACCTGGAACGAAATGCCATCAAGTCCATCCACCCCCAGGCCCTCTCCGGCGCAAAGCAACTGATGCTCCTCAATCTCTACGGCAACCACATCGCCAACCTTCCACCGAGGGGATTCCAGGTAAAGACTTTTTGGAGAGGAATCGTTTACATGCACAGCAATCCCGATATAATGATCTGACCAGAAAAAAACATGTTATGCCTTCCTTCCATGTCTAGGATCTCCTGAACCTTCGCTTCCTAATGCTGGGACATAACCAGATTGGCATCATCAAACCTCAGATGTTTGCTGGAATGAGGAACTTGTCAGACTTAGACCTTCCGCTTAACGCGCTGACAACGCTCCCGTCTAATGCCTTTAAGCCTCTGATCGCCCTCAAAGTTCTGGACCTTTCCCTGAATCGCATCCAGAGGATCTCTCCGAAGGCCTTCATTGGACTCAGACAGCTCATGTTCCTCAACTTAGACAATAACAGGTCATCACATATGTCCTTCAGTGGATTCTTCTATATACCTATCAATGCCAAACCTATTGCACTTAGCAATGCCATAGTTGGATTGATTTTGTAGCGCGGGTATTTGCATTGAGAATCAGACTCCTAATCCTGGGATACTGGAATGTTAAGACCACCCCACTATCCATGCATTTATGTTTTATCAACATACATGCTAGAGTGGCATGCACCTTTTATTTGGCAAGGCAGGTGTGGAGTTATGTCCACTACCAACAATTGGTGTTGATTTTACCAAGACCAACACATTTCCCTAACCCCAAGTGTTTTAATTGCAGCTTAAATCCTTAAACATATTTTATTGGCCATAGCGTTACCTAAAATAAAAATCATCACGGAGCCGGAGCCGGAGTATTCCAAGAAAATTATTTGGGGAGTAAAGCCGTAAATTTACGAGAAAAACCTCCCAAATTTGCGAAGAAAAATGAAAACATTGAGCCAAAGTTCCTGAAAGATACGTATACATGTCTTCTTTTATGGTCTTTCTGTGTTCTTTTATGAACTCAATGCAGACATCAGTATGCATTGTATTTCATATGTTGGACCTATTGTACGTTGTATTTTGCCAGTGGGTTATCAGATAAATCCTAAGATTGCCGTTACAGATGTCCTCACTAACGTACAGCCTCTGAGCGAGGTGAATGTCCTAAAAGATACATACACTTGTTTTCTTTCATGTTTATTCTGTGTTCTTTTATGAACATAATTCAAATATTGATGTATTTTGCACTTGGCGGCTCACATTACCGCAGTGTTTAACAGTGGGGTCTGTGGTGTGGTGAGCTTGATCCAACATTGCAAAGTGAAGAGATGTGGTTCCAAAAAAATTACTATTTTTCACTAACGTTTTTTTCCTTGCTAATGTATTACTTTATAATCTTAAAGAATATTCAAGGTTTTTTTCTTGCAAATTTGCCAATCTTTTTTTCTGTTATGCTGAAATGTTTCTCAGAATATTACCCCCCTCGCCGGCTCCGTAGTTCTTTTTCTTTTTACCTCTGGTCCTAATACGTTGTCGTACCTAACCTTAACTATACTGTAGTTTCCGTACATCAACATTTTTTAAATTAAAAAGAATTCAGTCATTCAACGTTAAACAAATCTTTATTAGGCGTACATTCAATATCGATGTTCTGTCTAGGGATAGAGTTTGTTCAGACCAAAAAGTCTTCCAAATAAAGGATAATTTACGTTGTGTGTAACTTCCCTATAGAACCACACATAGAACAGTCTTCCAATCGGATGCACCTGTCAGCAGGATGACATTATTTGTTCTTTGCCGTCAAGAACCGTTCCAAATTCCTGTTGAAAAATAAATCTGTTATATGATGTGACAACATTAACCGTTAAGGTTTGGTTAGCTTGAGGCACAAAAAAACACTCAGTTAGGTTAAAGGAAAAACTCTGCTAAGTGACAATAAGTAAGTACAGTAGCATTGTTGCAGATAAAGAGAAGTTATAGCAGGTCTATGACTGTAGCAGACAGTTTCATAGAGTTTTGCCTTTGCTGTGTTTTTTACACTGAGGAGACAAAACAAGATACAACTTAACAGCAGACAGGAGTTTGTAATAAGGGAATGCCTTCATCACATTATGAGAAAAGAGTGGATTATGTTTTCATATTGCTCAATAGACATTTACATTAGTTGTGCAGTGTATTGATATTCATCAAGGAATTCTGACTTTCCAAATCCAGTCTGAAGAACGTTCCCGCTGGAGCATTCAGACCGCTGCGATCTCTGGAGATGCTGGTTCTAGACAACAACCTTCTGTCCACGCTGAGCTCCTCAACTCTGGACGGCCTGGGCAACTTGCAGGTAACATAAATAATCCCATCTGGTCCATATGGTTTTCTGTAATTTACTGGAAATTTAAGAATGTATTTTTAGCTAATATCTGTAAATTTGAACAATCAGGTGACCTTACCATTAAACATTTTTATTTCCACTTGCAGATAGTTGTTAATATGTTCACTGAGACGTACGTTTCTCTTCGTGCATTGTGTACACTAAATGGCACAAAAATAAAATGTGCTGAATATTGACATAGGAACTCTACCTGAGGAACAACGAGCTGGAGCACCTGCCACCTGATGTGTTCAGGAACATGGCCAAGCTTTCTCAGCTGGCTGTCAGTGGAAACCGCCTGAAGACAGTGGACGGAAACATGTTCGCCCATATGCCTGGTACGACTACCAGCCTGCTGTTTTTACAGACCCACTTTCACGGCAAACAAAGGGGTGACTTAATAGTCGGGGTAGAAATGATTACATTGTTTACTGATGATTCAATCTTGGTGATTTTCTTTTTCTGACCCCTATCAGACCTGAACAAGCTCTCCCTCCACGATAATGCCTGGCAGTGTGACTGTAACATCGTCTCCTTGGTGCAGTGGATGGGGCAGACCAAGGCCACCTTGTCGCCCCGGGACGCCCTGAAGTGCACGAGTCCTCCGGAGCTCCGAAACAAGAGCCTCTCCAGCCTCCAAGCCGACAAGTTGTCCTGCCGCGCCTAACGCCAGAAAAGCTGTATGGGGACCACAACACGGGCTCTGGGCATTCAGATGATTGACTCTTACTAAAAACAGATTTATTTTAACTCTAGACTGAGCTTGTACTTGTGGAGGGTCGTTATTTCTTTTATGATTTCTCAACAGATGTGTATCTTCTCCACTTTAACAACATAGTGATGTTTTCAGCTAAAAACCCGTTGGAAACTTTGTCTTGACCACCATGTATTTTTGAGTATAAAAGAACTATATATGCCATTTCAACCCATATTGAAGCATTCAACCCCTTAAACTTGCAGTTAAAGCATGAAAAGAACTAAAAACTGTTATGACGTTTTCATTGAGCGGAAAGTGTTGTACACTGTTGTACTCTCCACCAGCAAAGAAGAAGTGCCGTCCCTTATCACCAAATTCAACACTGAGATTAATATTATAATCTCATATTGCTTGTCACATAGAGCCTGGGCAGGTTTGGAAAGGATTACATGCAATGGGATTATATTAATACGATTCCAGGAAATGGTTTCTGTAATCTTTTATGGTTCATGTTTAAAATAAATAATGTAAAATTAAAGGCCTTTGGATAGTGAGATGATACGCAGCCAGGATGTGCACCACAACATCTAAAACTGAAGATGGCTGGAGATAATGAAAGTTTATTGAAATTTTAATCTCGAAATTAGATTAAAAGTGATATAAGGAAAATGATCCAGGATGATGTCACCACGCAGCCCAGCAGTGATACACTACAAGGCCAAACGTATGTAGACACCTGAACATTGTGGTTATTGAGCACGGCATTGATCGGCTACCTCTCTTCCTCCACCAGATTTCAGAACCTGGTGGCGGCAATTTGCTCCCAGGTGGCAACTTCCAGGTTTGAAAAGGGACAACAATGTGAAAGCTGCATTCTCTCTAATGTCCACCAGGGGGCGACTCCTCTGGTTCTATAGAAGTCTATGAGAAAATGACTCTACTTCTCTCTTGATTTATTACCTCAGTAAACATTGTAAACATGAGTTTATGGTCTCAATCTCTAGTTTCAAGTCTTCTTCAATACAGCATGATGTTCATTTAGTACATTATGGTCCATTTAGAGTCAAACAGACCATAAAGCAGGGGATGCTTTAGGGCGGGGTAACCGTGCGGTTGACAGGCCGCTACCACGGCGTTGTCCGGTCTGGGAGTTGTCCGTGTTTTCGTGTTAGAACTTTAACCCTCTACAGTGTCTTTTCAGTCCATAAGAGATAATTGAGAGATAACCGCTTTGGTCGCCTAAAAATATCTTATTGAGTGTTTGTTTGGAATTAGCATGGTGGCTAGGTCCACTTCTTATATACAGTCTATAAGTCAGCCGCAAGAGCATTAGCGAGGTCCAATCCGCATCCCGTTTTGGTTGAGTTGGGCATGCGTGTGAGAGTGTAGATGTACCACACAAACCAAATTCACAACCATAAAACACTCATCAAACCTTCGTTACTCCGGAGTGGTGGCGTTTTTAAGTGACCTTTTTCCACCTCTGCATGTCTCCCGTGCGGCTATATTTTACATGTATTCAAACATCTGCGTTGACAACACAATGACTCCGCGTTGTTTCCTCCTGTGTTACAACAGGAATGCACAAAAAGCTGCTTCAGTTCAGCTCCCCAGTTTAGTTCTCTGTGGTTCCCATAGTACCTTAGCCCACATAATGAAAAGCAGACCCAGAACAAAACTACATGACTACTTACTTTTGGCATAGAAGGACACAAAGAAAAGTTCTGTCAGTGCACATTTCAAGTTCTGCTATTGTTGTATTTCAACCTTCTTCCCTCTGTCAGAGAATCACTCCTCTGGTTCAGTGAGGTGGAATTGAGCTGGGAGACGGGGGAAATAGCAAGAGCATGATATCCTGTCCTCAGCTTTCTGTAATTGACAAGGCGACTCCCATCGACCTCCCCCACACAGTGACTTTGACACGAAAACGCTAGCGTCTCCCACTCCAGAGGGGGAGATAATCGCCATAATTTCCACCTGCATTAAACCTGCTATTATAGGAGAGCGCCCGAGAACAATATAATAGCTGTGCATTGTTCCGAGCCACAGCTTTTTCTCGCCTCCGCTGATGGCGGCATGTTACGCAGCAACATGCCGCGGTGTGCTTATTTGAATGAGCCGTCTTTTAACGGGGCGGGGGGGCTCACTTTGATCGCTGAGACCAACATCTCATCAGCTCACAAAGTGGAAACGCTTCTCGTCTTGTTGGGATTTGTTATTATTTGATTGTAGTTGTTGGTGTGTCCAGGTGGTTGTGGTGTGCGTTTCTTTGTTGTTTTACACTTATGTTTCTGTTCCAGAGGCAAGATCGTAACATGCACCATGCATCAAATAATGTATTATCAACATCCCATTTCATAGAGCCTTCAGGCAATGATTGGTAAATAAAAGCAGTTTATACCCTAAAGATTATTGTTAAATAGCCAATAAAGATTTTCTGTTTAGGTTGGATATGGTTCACGATGGATGCGTCGATGCACTGCCAGATATGCTTACTGAGCGGACACACACGTTGCATCATTAGAGGCGTGCAGTCAATGCCGTCTTGTTTCAAAGGATCTTTTCAGGGTGTATGGTGCTGCTGCTGTGTGGCATCCGAATCAATCAAACACTTTCTATGGCCCTCGTGTCTGTAATGCATCGTAAACATACACAGAATGTGTAATAATCTGCTCATGTCAGTGTATAATTATAGCACTCATAAATATTAATTATACTATTTAAACAATAATCATGACACATCATAAAGCATTTTAAAAACAACCGTTAAGGTCAGGCATCATAATATGTCTTAGTTGCTGGTCTGTCGCTGACATTTCTTTTGCAAAGATCATCATAACATTTTTAAGTGTTAATATTACCTTAAGCAAACAGGCACAAAATAATAAAAAATAAAAAATGAAGAGGAGGAAGACTGAAGGGGGGCAGCTCCACTAGACTTCCATTAACATAAACTGCCCTCATGTTCCCCCAAGGCTCCAGTGATTGATATTAGAGTGCATTATACTGCCAACACTGGATGTTTAATGGAGGCAGGGTATCACATCAGTGCACGGAAACAGTTCACTTGGAATTAAATCATTAGAAACAACCATACATATTAGGGCTGCACAATTAATCGAATTTTAATCGCGATCACGATTATGGCTGCCACGATTAAACGAGCGTGATCGTCGGCGATATTAACATTTAAAATGCGTGCTCTGCTACATATCAAATCAAGCGCTTCCTCAACTAAGAGTCAGCCAACCACCAGGGGGAGAACGAGATGGGAGGTGTCATGCACGCACCCTGCAGCGGCACACCAGGTGTGTGTCTGTGTGACTCTCACAGAGGGGGCGTGTCTGCAGCACCGGACTATGAATCACTCCTCCGTGGTGAAAGCGGTCACAGTCTTTTCCTTGTCGTATGTCTTTCTTTTTAAATAACGCCTACATACCGTAACGGTTTTGTCCACCACCCTTATCCGTCATTATACTTTACAGGGAAGACAAAATGATCCCAAACGTGTGACTTAAATGACCCGGGGGCTTCTGAAGCTCCTCCGCTCGCCGTGACTTTCGCCGTTAAATGCTTTTAACCTGCTCCGTTCACGTGAACACATGCTTTATATCTGTTCACTGACACTTTGCATTGATATTCGGGGACTTGTTACTTGTAAATGAACAGCAGCAGTAAAACTGTATTACACACTATGAGGATTACACTGTAAAAAAAAAAAGAAGAAAAAATACTCAATTGATCCGCGGATCGACCCGTGATCCGTTACACCACTAATCGTGATCAATAATCGCGATCTCAATATTGATCAAAATAATCGCGATTATGATTTTGGCCATAATCGTGCAGCCCTAATACATATATATAATGCAAGTAGTCAAAAGTCAGGTGCTTAGAGAAAAAATATAAGTAGAGTAAAATACTTTTCATATTAAAGCAAATTAGACAGCAAATAGAGTATATAGAATATCTGTGATAGGCCAAAATCGGTAAATCAGTGACTTGAGTACATCGTAGTACACCCCTCTGGACGCTAAGGCTGTAGACCTTTTCATTGCCATGTTAGGGCTTTGTTTGTAGCCATACGTTAGCTGTTTACTTCTGGCGTTCCACGCTTCAAATAAATCATAAAAGGTGGTGTTCATTTGTGAAGATTATCTTGCTGAACAAAACAACAAAAAGTATCAAATGTTTTGCCACAGAGCTTATTTCCTGCAAAAAATCCAATGGAACAATCCCATTGGATTTTTGTTGAGGGAACCAGTGCGACGCTAACTTCTGGGGTTGACCGACAGAAATACGTCATGCCTGCAGCTCCCTATTAGCAACCATTGGAACAGGAAATACAAAGGTTTCCATTTAGAACGTTTTCAAGTGTAAAAAGTTGTCCCATGTGTTTACTCGTCTCTTCATTCTTACGGCTTACACCCACCCTGCATCATCTTCATTTGCGTCTTCATCACCTCCACGGCACATTGCCGACTAACCCGCTCCACTGTTGGTTGTGTGTTAACCTTAGTTTAAGTGTAACCTTGCATGGACTCCCTCCTTGTCCCATTACGTGCTTCCCCCTGTGAGCACTTAGGTGTGAAACCAAGTGCTGCAGTGTGCGTCGCTACGAGGTCATGAAAATACGTCCTCAAAACAGTGCAGCGCAATTGCTCCTTTGCTGCTAATATCTCACCAACAAGGGACGATTTGTTCTGATTAACTTGGCACGAGGTGGGCAGGTAAACCGCTTTCTCTCCCTTTCCGCCTAAAACTTGCATTCAACTGGGGGGGGGGGAGGGGGGATTTCATTTTTCTTGTGTTAACAAGGGAGATGCTTCCTCCCCTCCATCGCTCTCGTCAAATTGTTCCCTGGATGATCTGGCCTGGGACCATTTTGGCTCAGTTAGAAGCTTTTAAATGCACGACACGGAGGAGACAGAACAGCGAACACTGCCTCGCACCAACAGGGATGCAATTACAGGTAGTGAATTTCCTGCTTGTACATGCTTTTGTCTACAAAATATGCTTCGTAAGGTTAGCAGAGACGCCGTGTTTTGATGTAAAAAGTCGAGAAGAGGATTTAGAGAATCCAGCAGGGTACGGGGTGTAGAGGATGAACATCACACATTCATTTATTTATGAGTTTTTCTGACTCCCTACCATCCTACATTTGCCAAAACGTACACGCGCTTTGTGGGTATGCGTTGACTGTGTCTGGACATGAAAATATCTCCTCAGCTGCTCAATGGACCAACTAACTGGGACACTCAGTGGGACCTTTGTGGGACAAAGCATCCATCAACTGGACCCAGAAAAAAAAGCAGATTTAACGGCTTCATGTTTGTGGGGTTTTTTGGCACCAAATGGAACATCTTTTGACATTTCCTCAATCCAGTCAGTTAAACCTTTATGTACCCACGATCGCTGACTAAGCCTTTTCACTTGTTCCCAGGGCTTGGTTTCAAATGAATTGAGTACATGCTGTATCAACGCCAGAGGTAAGCCATTTATTCACCATGAGCAGCTCCACAGGGGCTTAAAAACAGCCCCAGAACAGTTCTGTTCACTGCGGCTCCTAATTGCCAACAGGTGTGAATATATGTGTCAGTCGGGGTTGACCCATATGTTTTAGTTTTTTTACAGGGACGATACCGATTATTGGTTATCAAGGAGACCGATAAGGGCCCTGTCACACTATTGCGTATGAGAAAAACGTACGAGTTGCGTATGCAAATTCCCCAAAAAACTTTCATACGCACCAAAACCCCTTGAAAATACAGAATGTTTCGTATACTCACCGTATTGAACCTATGAGAAGCGTATGAGTAGCGTATGACCAGCGTATGACCAGCGTACGAACTGCACATGCGTGTTGGAGAAGAGCTACCTCCATCCTCTCTCGTTGTAGGTCCACGAAGAACTGAAGAAGAGCTCGAAATGGGAGTATATATATATATATATATATATATATATATATATATACACTGTCTCAAAACGCTGGCAGTACGCTGGCCATACGTCAATCAAACGCTGGTTTTAAGTTAAATACGTTACTCATTCGTCAGGCATACGTTAGAAGTACGTGACTCATGTGCTATCAATACGCTAGCTGTACGGTACACCTTCATGCCAGCGTATGTCAGCGTATGACCAGCGTACTCCACCTATGAGTAACGTACCTCTGACGTTACTCTTATGTATTCAGCGTATGCCGATCGTATGCTTAGCGTATAAACCATACGTCCGCACATGCACAACATTTTTAAGCATGCTTAAAAAAACTTTTCTGCCTCGCCGTATGCCGGCGTATGCCACCGTGCTTGAAACGTATACAACCTATGCCTAACGTACCCCTAGCGTCTGTCACCGTATACCAGCGTATGAGTGATATTTTTCATACGCTCGCATACGCTAGTACGATACGCAATAGTGTGACAGGACCATGACAGATATTAGTTGGAGTAAAAATGAAAATCTTTTCTGTTCATCTGATCATGACGCCCAATGTTACTGTACAATTCTCCGGTGTATCAGGGCAGTGGATGAACTACACTGAAGACTGCTAGATGCTGTAGTAAACGTTCGAGTTATTTCATGCACTGGTAAAATTAAATAAATCGAAATAGGCACAATGTTTTCGCACAACTTGAAAAAAATGTCAACCCTCTCAGGTCTGTTTGTCATCTTTGCTTCGTGTTACGTCTCATTAGTCACAACTTCCTCTATCCAAAGCGTGGAGTAACTCTGGCATACGGCCACAAGACAGACATCATGGATGAAGTGCTGATGGAGGAGGCCGTCAGGATTTCGGATGAGCAGAGGAAAAAACGTTTGCTTGTAAATACTGGGGGGAGGAAGAGTTTCAGATATCAAACCACTTCTCAAAGGGTTAGGTAACGGAGTCCTTATCAGAAAGAGAAGAGTAGGTGGACGGGGATTAAGATGGGGGGTCGAGAGGTGGCGAATTGCTTCCTAGGTGTTAGAGACAGCGAATGGGAAAAAGGTTACTTTTGGCAGCTGAGATAGGGAAGAAATTTCGGGGATAAACTCAGGGCTGAACATTTATCACAGACATTAACTCCCGATACGAAAACATAACCTAGACATAAGTGCAATTTCCTAGATACTAACATACATACCAGCTTTACCTTAGATTGACACGAATGTAGGCAGATTTCTATTGAATTTTAACAACATATTAGTATTGTCTTTTTGTGTCTATCATGTGGGCTGGTAGTATACTTAAGATATAGTTTAGAAGACACTGAAAAGCTCTGCAGAATTTAGCAGAACAGCAGCGTCAGGTGATAAGTATCAGTGGGTTTCTTCCACATACACATGGTTATCTGTTAATATCATACATATTGAGTACAGCAGCGTTAAAGACAGCAGCCACAGTGACATTCATTGAATAATGGTGAATGCTAAAAACATAGTAGTAATGTGGTGGAAAATAATCTTTTTAACCTCCCTGTGAGAAATTACCAAGATGAGAAAACTCTTAAAATATTAAAAACATATTTATTGAACAGACACCAACAATAATTCAGCTGAATGGATAGAGCTCTTTCCCCACAGATGGTTCGGAGGTCTAACAACAAGGATTAGTTTAACAGAGTATATATGCACATTATATCGTCCTTACCCCCCCCCCACCCCCCAGCCTTGGTATTGTTTTTGTGGGAAGAGGGTTAAGTGGTGAAATCAGGATGACACTAAAGCAATGTTAAATGTTAAAATACCTTCGATATGATAACATTTATTCGTAGGTTTTAAATGAGTCTAGTTGGCCTCGTCTGCATATGTTCAGGTTTAAGCGATACAAGTTAGAACTAAAAGAACGGTATGATAAATTTCCACAACAAGTAACAGTTAGGGATTGGTGATATACAGTAGGTCAATTATATCTCGATAACGATATATATCATGATAGGGCACGTTTTCTGGTCAATGAATGAAGTCTATATGAAATAACCACAGGGGTAGAGCCTATTTTTTATGTACTAATACCACAGACTGATCATGTTCTAGCCCGATAGCCCCCCAGGTGGGGGGCTCTCGGTTTTACGGATTAAGTTTAGCGTACAGCGTGTTGTACAATGCACTTTTCATAATGAATGTTACACACGTTATATACCCAGTTAAAGACACACACTCCAAACACAATTCTACACAACTAATATAATCAACTAGAAGATTTACCACAATATCACATATTTTTCGCCATGAGTCCGCGAGCTACGCACTCCGGACAAAGCTATCAACACAAAGCTAAAAGCTAACACGGACAACCAATATATCAGAAAGCAAGAGAATTTGACACAGATTCCAGAGATATCTTCAAAATTTCTCATTACAGAGATACAGCCAACAAGCACCAGAACAACAAACCGCTTTATCGCTAATAATCATAAAGCTCCTCACCTTAACGCTGTATTCATGAAGACAAAGGCATAATTTCCCAGTTCTGGAGCTAAAAAAACTGTTCTACGTATATCCTGTGTGTCTGTGTGACTGTTTCCGTGATGACAGGGGGCTTTTATAAGGCAGGGTACGAGGGGGGAGACGATTTCACTTTCGGCGTATCGGATTTTACGCTTCGGATGGCGCGGTTTTGATTCTGATTGGCAAACGATGCTGTCAATCAATCCCAATCCCATTGTCCCAGCTCAATTCTATAGACTCTGACGCGTCGAAGGAGGGTTCATTGACTGAAATGTACCAATGGGCTGCTGAGTTAGGCCTGCATAGACACAGAAAAACTGCAGGCAGACGAGAAAACTCCATGGATCACAGACACAAAACAGGGCTCAGAGAGGATTATGGCTCTCAAAATGAAGCCAAACTGCTGTATTTGGATAGACTGAACATTAGTGATAAAACAAGTGAAATATATAGTTATATAGTGTTGAAAATTACAATGGAACAGCTGGTTCCAAAATGACAATTTGGGTGACCTCGCCTGACCTCTCTGTACTAAAACCTCTCTAATTCTGTTCTGCTTCACTTTATCAAAGTCAAACTTTGCACAGAGACTGGTCACATATTGTGCTATGATTTGGGAGTGGTTTTAGACTTAACACTGCATCATTCCAAAGAAATTATAACAATAAAAGTGCTTTTTTATCAGGCAAACCTGAAACATTTCAATTTGAGCTGTGTGCCATCTTAATTTACTCTTAACCAGTAACATATACACTGATATTTACACATCTGAACAAATCTCACAAGTGTTACCTTTATTATAACATCACAATTATTCAAATAGACCTTGTAGTTCCAGAAATACACTCTTTTTAGTATGGGTATGCAATTTTTGAGCAGAGGCCTAAAAATAGGGCTAGGGTTAAAGAGTTAAGACCTTTAGTGCAGTTTCAAGTGTTTTTTTTCGAGTTGGCAATCTGAATCAATCGCAAGGGCCCAACAAGTTGTCGCCTGCGCCTTTTTTACAGTAAAAGTGCATTTACTTGTGTAAAAAAAATCCTCTTTTCACTGCTGTTCAAAGTTCCACTGTTTCACCTAAACTTGTGCATATATGGCACCCACAAGAGTTTCATGTGCACAATATAACACTTTCAAAACACACGTCATGTTACTTTTTTGACCATTGTGTGTGCTTAGTTTTCCTCAGGCCAACAGTGAAGTAAATAGCACGTACATCAACCTGTCCAAGTGCAGAGAAACCGACTACGCAGCGCTGTGTGAGATGTATCGCACCGAGCTACACGGCCGAACAAAGAGACAGATGCACGGCGGTCGGTGAACATCTGGTCGGGGGTTCCAGCTCAGTGTGGTTCGGCACAGTCCTGCTGCCGTGGCACTGCTACAGTCAATCACTGTGTTTGCATTCAGCTGACAGGCCGCGTACCTTTGAGCAAAGCCATGCGGGAAAACCCATTGCTGTCGAAGTTGTCGAATACAAGGGATTTGTTTTTGGTGGATTTGCTTTAACCACCAAATGAAACAGACACAGTCAAGAACAATTCATTCACATAAATCCAATGATTGATAACGATTGATTGATTAATGATGATGAATATTTTCACAACATCTAAGCAGGGTATTTGATGTAGTTTTTTGATATTATTTCATGGTTTTCATAATAATGGCAACAATTATTAAAAATAATTTCCTTATTACTTACTATAATACGAAAAGTAAATGGACATACTGTATATGTATATTTAATATTCTCAGCATATTGATACTTACGCTATATAAAATATACTGAAAATATGAGCTCATAATCTCATGTATCAGAGAACAACATTAGAACATGTATAATATACATGCCTAGGAAGTCATTTTCATAATCATTTTAAATTCATTAGAAATCCTTCAATCCCAAACCAAAACAATGAAGACAAGACAGAGTCTACAGCCATGCCAGCAGCTCTGTTAGCATGTACTTACGTCTGCGTTCACACAGGACACGGAGGAGACAGTTTTCAGCCACGAGAATGAGAACAGGCCCATTGAACAGATCGGTCAGCATCTATTCGATATCCATATCGGTACCGGATCCTCTTGGGCTTAACAACATATACTTCTTTAGTAAAAATAAAAGACAGAACTGAGAACGCGATGTACAACGTGAATCCATTAAGATACGAAACAGAAAGCTTGTTTCATCACCCACAGCACGCCCTGCTTGTGCTGCAGGAGTCTTGAATATGATTAAAGGAGGCTGTGAGATATATCTGATGTTATCATTGCACAGGTGCAGCGTTCCTCTGTCCTTCCACAAAGTCACAATCTCTCTGACACTCGACAGACTGAACACGCACACGCTCAGTGCGAGTTCTACAAAAAGAACAGTCTGCAGCCAACAACAAAGTGTCAGATGACTTTTGAGCACGCTCGACTCCAAAACGCCGTCGTGCAATCTCAACATGCCGACCCTCCTTTTCCCACTGTTGCTATGGTAACCCCTTAGCCTGTGTTTGCAATTTCCGCAGATGTGCATGCCGTCTTTATTATGTGTCTCCCGCTGCCGCGCTGGCTGTCACACGCTTAACCGCCCCGCTAACACACGACCAACAGCAGCAGCCGTGTTTCAAGGACAAAAGGAAGAACAAGAAAACAGTTATTAGGCTATTAGCTAGCGAAGCAAGCTACAGGCTTCCTTTTCTGAGAGCTTTTTAAGGGGGATTTCCTAAGTCTTGTGAAACCAGGCAGCAGGAATCTTCCAGTAGCACAGCACACTCATTACCACCGCCACGCAGCAGTGGCAAGGTGTTGTACAAATAGTACGCATCACACATGCCAGGGACTTTCACCCACACAAACACCCAGCAGTTCACACCTTTGACAGTTGCAGCATTACACCTGCCTGATGCTTACAGGCACCGCAGGGGCCGGGGGGGTAAACAGACAGATGTCCACCATTCAATTTGTTGAAATCATTCGGAAAGGTATGTGGGATCAGGTTGTTTGCTGCTCTGCTTCTTGCGGGTGGTTGGGTTAGTGATGTAAATGTTAACAGTAAGAACAATGTCACTCACTTTGGAACAGGGGAACATGTAGGGAACATTTCACATTTTACTTGAACCTGTATTAATCAAGGGGATGGTTTGAAGAGCGTGCAGGCTGCAAAAAACTAGCACCCTGCAGCAACCAGGTCAACTGGCCAACCGAAGCAGTGTGGCTCTAGGGATGTCAGTTGGTCCAGACTGAAATATCTCAACATTTATTAATGGTAAAAAAGAGAAAAAGAAAATATGGTGCCAAGAGAATTGCTCCTCATGACTTTGAGGCTCTCCATACTTTTCATCGAGCGCAACCGTAAGGTTGACATTGGTTGTTTTCAGTGAAATGTCATGACAACAACTGGATGGGTTGCCATGACATTTGGACATTCAGTTACTGTTGTTCCTATCATACATTTTCTTGACCTCAACATTTTGATTTGTCCAATACTTTTGTGACTAAAAACCATAGACTGTGTAAAAGAAGTCATAGTAGTTATCGTGACATTGCCCATTGGTTTTCGGACGACCACAATCTTGCTTTTTTTTGCCACTAATGAATGGATGGAATGCGGAGAAGTGACGCAGAGACGCCTTATACGTCTCTGGTAGCAGCAGAGACCAGTTAATCACTGTAAACCCTGCTTTATGGTCTGTTTGACTCTGAATGGACCTTAATTTACTAAATGAACATCATGCTGTATTGAAGAAGACTTGAGACTAGAGATTGAGACCATAAACTCATGTTTACAATGTTTACTGAGGTAATAAATCAAGAGAGAAGTAGAGTCATTTTCTCATAGACTTCTACAATCGGACTTCTTTTTGCAACCGGAGTCGCCCCCTGCTGGCCATTAGAGAGAATGCAAGTTTTAAGACACGCATTGGCTTCACTTGTCAGTGAAGAGGTTGCCGCCTGCTAAAAACTATAATGGCATTACCTTCATTCTCGTCTGTATTTTTCGTTTAATGCAAATGTAGTCCAACTCACTGGTTGTAGACTGTGGGTATAAGCCTGTCATTGGCCACCAATTTCAGCCGGCATTCTTCTCCTCTCCCTCTATCCATCTATTTTGCAAAGGTTACCGTCGCCGTTTGACAAAAAGCTTGCCATTTGTTTCAACTGCAAGTCCAAAATAAGCCGCGTAGGAACAAATTTAAAACATTTGGAACAACTGACTCAATCAGACACTTTTTAAGGCCTAGTCATTCTTTCCCAGTGAGGGGCAGCTTTGGTCCGTATGGCATAAATTGTCATCATCCACGTATGTCCACAAGCATCTGCGCAGACCCTATATGGACGGCCGCGTGCAGCACAACATTTGTGACAGCGTGGACTCTACGCATAGCATGCTACATTTTTGTTCCACACCAGTCCAGTTTGTGGAGTATGCTCCTCTAGCTGGTTTGAAGAAGAAGAAAACCAAATGTATGTCTGTTTTGAAGAGGGGTTGTATGAGGAGATCCACCGTCACCCACATTTAAATACTTTGTCTTTAATGATAGACAGCCAAATGACATTTAACTCCTGGCAAACAACATTATGGTGCATTACCGCTACCATGGACTGTGGATCGGTAAATGTGCATGCGTGGAATGCCAGTACAATGAGGACCTAATAGCTGACCTTAAGGTTATGATGCGTTCAAACTCTACTCAGTGAAAATGAGTATTGAGTGAGGGTTATAACACTTTAATCACAGTGCTGTCAGGATGTCTTCATGTAATCTTGTAAAATGTCGTTTTTGGTGAGAAACTTGAATAAATCCAGTTGTTTGAAAGAGTTGTTTTCACACCAATATAAAGACATATTAGATATGGATTTATGACCTGTTTAACGTACGAACACTAGCTCTAAGCAGCTAATAAATATCATTAAATCATTAAAGGTGCCAATGGCAAGATGTTTTTTTTTTTATCAAAGCAAGTATTTGTATTATGTTTTTATGCAAATATCCACAATAACAGTAAAGGGATAACGTTTAGAATTTGTGACGGTTTACTTTAGGATAATAATGTTTTTGGGACGGAGTTAGTCTGGAGCCTTGCTGTCAATTACAGTTCAAAGAGAGAAAATTGGAACTGGCCAAAGAAATTCCAATCGTTGCGTCTCTAATAGGTGAAGATGACAATCTATATATAACAGTTAGCGGTAAATGATTGTTAACAAAATGTGGTGTGTGACCTTCCCTCGTTTTATAATAAATAGTTTATTTTGTTAACATCTGCATCAATGTTCCTAAAACCATTCCCCCCCGGGGCTCATTTTTAATGACCGGAACAGTCAAAACATGAATGAACGATCTTTAATGAGTAACGGTGCTTCCTGTTGTGAGGCAACCTTACTCAAACTGCAATGCCCTGCGCCACGCTGATATTTCCCTCCCCGAGGTATTTGAAACCATATGTTTGAATGGCAAAAAGTAGACTGAAAAAAATTGCATTCACTCCTCAAGGGCAACGCAGGAGTTTCTCTTTCACTTTACCAGCTTATAAAACGTAATACTCATCTTACAAATTGAAGTGCTCGGCTTTCGGGGCAGTCAGTACTTAACGTGGAACGTGGACAGTGTGGAATCAACCACAACACAAGGACCTCGGGTGGACCATGCCTTTGCCCAATGACAGCTGGGCCCCCCCGCGACCCTGAACAAGATAAGCGGTTCAAGATGATGTAGGGCTGCACGATTATGGCCAAAATCATAATCGCGATTATTTTGATCAATATTGAGATCACGATTATTTATCACGATTATTCATTAATTTTAGGGACAACATCTTTTTATTGCACTTTCACTTATTGTGAGTGTTGATGGAGCTGCTACCATGTTAGCGTAGCCTAGCACCGATCCATCCGAGCTCCATTGAGAAAACAAGTATTTTAAAAGTTATTTGCTTGTCGTCTTGCGGAGAGAACTAACAAAACATGAATTCAGACAAATCGGCATCATTAGGTAGTTATTTCAGAGTCCCTTTTTGTCGGTTTATTGCAGTTAAATCACAGCCAAATCAGTTTATTTGGGGCTCATACAGCCGTAGTAAACAGCGGACGTGTGGCTCACTAGACACAGTGAATACATCTCGATACAATCCACGGAGCTCCTCTGGACAATGTTATTAACCCAGACATGACGGCGTTTAGTTTCCCGTGATATCTGGGACTTCCACAACAAGTACTAAGCAGAAATAGAGGTTATTTTTTCCATGGTTAATGGCGGACAGTTGAACGGCTTTCAGGGCGATAAGCCCCGCCCCCTCTCCAGCGCGATTCACGCGAATGAACACAAATGGTCCCCGGAGAGACCGGCGGCGCGATTGGTGTGAACGCAGCATAACGCACTCTGTGCATATGATTTTTTTCTTGTTTAACATCACTTGCCCTAAATCCAAAAAACTTCCAGATAACTGATGATGATCCTTTTAGAGGGGCTAGCTCCTCGCCTTCTGCTCCTGACATTTGATTTACCTTTCACACGACACCCGTGACCGTCTGCTCTCTGTTCTGTTGTCTCTCTCTACTCTTCTAATACCGGAGTCGACTGCAGACAGAACTTGTTTTGAGGCTGCCGCTGCAGGGTGCGTGCATGACACCTCCATGACACCTCCCATCTCGTTCTCCCCCTGGTGGTTGGCTGACTCTTAGTTGAGGAAGCGCTTGATTTGATATGTAGCAGAGCAGCATTTTAAACGTCAATATCGCCGACGATCATGCTCATTTAATCGTGGCAGCCAAAATCGTGATCGCGATTAAAATTTGATTAATTGTGCAGCCCTAAGATGATGGATAAAAGTAGTTCCTCTCATGTCACAGATTTGTCAGACCATCTATCCCGTGACCTCGCCTGGTTCCAGACCTCTAAATCACAGCCCACATTGAAATGTTTTCTTCAGCAATTTAGATTGTGGTTCCCTGTTTCACAGTCACAAAAACAACCCATGAATCGGAGCTTTGTAGACAGTGTTCTAGTGTTAAAGGAATATCTAGCTATTTTTGGAAATACCATTTTTCACTGTCTTGCCAAGAGTTAGATGAGAAGATCCATAGAACTGGTTAGCTTAGCTTAGCATAAAAACTGGAAGCCGGGGGTAAACAGCTAGCCTGGCTTTGTCCAAAGCTGAAACCGATCAGCAGCTCTAAAGGCCTAAGGGCGGGATGGATAAACAGCACCAACATAGCTAGACACATGTTGAAAAGGGAACCCCCCCCCCATCCTGTGTTAAAGTGTTAACAGCTACCGTCAGCCTGAAACAGATTGTTTTCGACAGTTCGGTCAAAAATCTTGAAAAATAACAAATAAATTCGCCACACCGACCTTTTCTTAACACGGGGAGCTGGAGCACTTCCTTCTGAGTGGAACATCTCCTCAATTTCATGCCACTTATTTGGTTGATGCTTTTATCCAAAGCAACAATAAGTGCATTTAAACTAAACATAGAAACAAGATCTTGTAACCTTAAGTGCATCCCTTCTAACTTCTAAGCAACTAAAAGTATGAAGAGACTCATTTAGCAGAGTCCTGCCCCAGTTCTGTGAGATGTGTAACGGGTAAACACATTATATATAAATATATATTTATATTATTTCATGGGCAGGCAGAGGGTGAGAACATAACATCATTTAAACATAATCAGCCACCAGGATTGATTTCATTGTGAAAGAAATGCTGTATTAAGTTGCTGCTGCAGCTTCACATTGAAAAACACATTTTTTGGCAGCAGATCAATGTGAAATATTGCAGCGTGTGATGGATAAAGACGGAGCGTCCACAGTGAGCTGTCAGGGACAGGCGACAGCAAAGTAACCAACTACTTTGCCTTTTGCATTTGCTGTAAATAGCATGTCACCAAATCAATGACTCGAAGAAGACTTGAAACTAGAGATTGAGACCATGAACTCATGTTTACAATGTTTACTGAGGTAATAAATCAAGAGAGAAGTAGAGTCATTTTCTCATAGACTTCTATAGAACCAGAGGAGTCGCCCCCTGCTGGCTATTGTAATTATTTTGAACGCTCTCTCTCTTACTCAGCAGTCTCTGTATGAAGCACTGGCTTCTCCTCCGTCCTTTGCTCATTAGAGCGTCTCATTGATTTGACTGGGCTGTGAGTCCAGCTGCTTGAATTAAACTTAAAGAAAGACAAAAGATGACTTTGTGCTTTATTCAACAGAAATTGCAACCGCAGCTGTATATTGCAAAATGCAGGTGTTGTCACATAATTAAGTGAATATATAACATGTTACATAATACTTACATAATGCAGTGTTATTACATGATATGCTGTTATATTCTCTTAAGATTTCAATACGTTTTCAATTTCTGTATGTCTTGAATGCATCTTAGATACATTTACATTTGGCTTTCTTTTTTAAATATATGATCATTATTTGACACAATAAGGCGCAATTGGGGTACAAGTTGCCTGCCAGGCAAGCAGGGATGGCAATCGTACTCGTCTAGAGTAGATTTCAAATATACTTTTTACACCCAAAGCTGCAGAAATATTTTCAACTTTAAAATAAATGCTATGCAAGACAATTGCCCTATTTTCA
This sequence comes from Leptoclinus maculatus, assembly GCA_032191485.1. NCBI lineage: Eukaryota > Metazoa > Chordata > Actinopteri > Perciformes > Stichaeidae > Leptoclinus > Leptoclinus maculatus. Next base: position 434,146 of record JAVDOI010000088.1, on the reverse strand, counting down.
AATCAGTAAGGTTATCTCATGTAACAAAAAGCAAACTCAAAGTCTTGTCAAACTTTATTTGAGGCAATTGGTGCATAACCTTATCCTGACACACCAGATGGTTTGTTACACAGAACCATCTGAGTAAGCGTCATTGGAAACTGTTTGTAAAAGGGCAGGCACTTTCACAAAAATACTTGGCAGGTGATTAAATGAACCATCTGTCAATCAAAGTGTTGCCGAAGCCAGTCAACAGAAGAGCAAAAACATCTTTTCCATGGAGAAAAGCCTTCAGTACCATTCTTTGCGCTTCTTTCTATGAAGAAATACTCTCCAGTTCTGATAGAACTGATGCTATTGCAGCATCTCCGCTAACCTCTTCAGGACCTGCCATTGAGCTGCCTCTCTGTGTCGCCTCCATAGACCGTATAAAAAGTGGACGTAGTCATTGTGATGTCATGAATTGGTTTGTGGACTGCCGTTTTGAAGCCTCGCAGTCGCCATCTTGGATTACTGCTGTGGCCATGTTGTTTTTTTTCCGCACCCAATGTGACCATATTTGGAATGCGGAGGAGTGACGTAGAGACGTTGGATACGGCTCTGGTAGCGGTAGCTACCTGTCAATCACAGTAAGCCCGCCCTAAAGCATACCCTGCTTTATGGTCAATTTGACTTTAAATCAGTGGCGGGCCGTGCATTGTATACCTGGGCCTTCACTGCTGTCCTGCAGCTGAAACACAACTACGGTTATTATTTGTTTTGTGTAAAAATGAAGCTCAACATCTATAAATACACTAACTGCAGAGTGCAGATACATGAATACACCGAGAGTGCGTCTCTTCTCTGCTCTGACTGCTGCGTGAGAGAGAGTAACTGTGAGTGCTTTGGGGCGGAGGAGGGGCTCACGGCAGCACCCGCTGCTCGTTCACCACAGTAACTGTAGAACGTACGTGTTTTAACGTCATCGAGTCAAAACACCAGAAAAGTCTCCAACAACACCAGAACAAGTCTCCAACAACACCAGAACAAGTCTCCAACAACACCAGAACAAGTCTCCAATAACACCAGAACAAGTCTCCAACAACACCAGAACAAGTCTCCAACAACACCAGAACAAGTCTCCAACAACACCAGAACAAGTCTCCAACAACACCAGAACAAGTCTCCAACAACACCAGAACAAGTCTCCAACAACACCAGAACAAGTCTCCAACAACACCAGAACAAGTCTCCAGTAACACCAGAAAAGTCTCCAATAACACCAGAACAAGTCTCCAACAACACCAGAACAAGTCTCCAACAACACCAGAACAAGTCTCCAACAACACCAGAACAAGTCTCCAACAACACCAGAAAAGTCTCCAACAACACCAGAACAAGTCTCCAACAACACCAGAACAAGTCTCCAACAACACCAGAACAAGTCTCCAACAACACCAGAACAAGTTTCCAACAACACCAGAACAAGTCTCTAGATTTGTCGCTAGTAGCTTTTGACAAAAAAAGTCTCCATGAGGGTTTGGAAAGTCGCCAGATTTAGCGAGAAAGTCATCAAGTTAGCAACACTGGCACCGCTAAATATGTCCCCAGAGCAACATAGGACGTAACAATGGTTCCTATCACATATTAAACCAAACAAAAATCCATCTTCATAAAATCAAGTTCTACAAATAATAATATATAAACAAGCATATTAAAGCTGCAGATGTAAAAACAAACACATTTAACTTACCAGAGCTGCTGTTCACTATTTAAAGACAAAGTCCATCCTCCTTTCTTTGTTAATCTCACGGTTGTTCAGTACATCTGTGCGTTTTAGTTCCAGTAAGAAGTCCTTCTGGATTCATGGACGCCAGTGAAGACAGTCGAGCCTCCCCAGTTGTATTTCTTGAATACGTTTTAATGCGTTTGAGGCTGAAAATGTCCGCTCGACAGAGGCAGCAGATATTGGGATTGTCACCGCCCAACATGTCAGGCTAGCCCACTGACCAATCACGTACTTGTAGGCCAGCTAGCAGGCTCTGACACGTCAAAGAATACGCCCAACATGTCAAACTAAAGATCTGATTGGTTGAAGACTATGACAATCAACAATATCGTCCCCATTCACTTAAACTACACATGGATTCACTTGTGAGTCTGCAGGCCTCGGGCCTCTCTTCTACCTAGAGACACAGAGGTGAAATCTGATTGGATAAAAGCTCTACTTAAAACAAGCTGCACTGGAAGCAGAGCAACTGAGGAAGACAGTAGCTGTGCAATGAGAATATAAGATAATGGGACAAATATTTTTATAAATTATAATACATGTAGTGTATTTAAGAAACAATATTAAATTATAAAATAGCTATAACTTTGTGATTCTGTTTAGGCCAGCAGAGAAGGCTTTGCAGGCCCTGACGGCCCACCACTGCGTGTTGGTAATGTTCTCTAGTAGCTGGTGCTACCTTTCTACAGCATTTTGTCAAACCCATATGCATATATTCCTGTAAGCATATTACAAATTCAGTAATTAGGAAAAAGAAGAAGCTCATTCACTGTGATTTTTCACCTGCTCTGTCTGGCGTTTTAGCAACTTTTGCGGTCCGGTCCGGTGAGCTCCAGTCTGCCCGCCGTGTTGCTGGAACACAGAACAGAGCCAAACAATGCAGGCCTTGGTATCTGAGCTCGTGATGTGTGGTTGAACCTATTCCATAATCAATACCCTGAGCACCAATAATGAGCTTCAGCAGGCACCAGGGAGAGCTGCTAATGAGAGCGAGAGTGGTGGACAGCGAGCTTTTCAAAGCCTTACAGCAGCAAAGTTTTGAACTTCAAACTAAGACATATGGGTCATCTAAACTCCTGCAACCACAAAACATAATTGGGTAAATTGTAAAAACTACGTTTTTTTAAAGAACAGTGTGTAAGATTTAGTGGGAAGTAGCGGTGAGGTTGCAGGTTAAATCTTACTTGCCCCCCTCCCTTTCCAAGCGTGTAGAGAACGTACGGTGGTGAAATGTTGTTGGTTTGTCCATTCTGGGCTACTGTAGAAACATGACATTGCAACATGGCTGACTCTGTGTAGAGGACCCGCTTCCTATGTAGATATCAATGGCATATTCTAAGCTAACGATAAAACAGGATTCTTATTTTCAGGTGATTATACACTAATGAAAATGTAGTTATGAATATTTTATTCCATTTCTGCCAATAGATCCCTCTGAATCCTACATCCTTGGTGCTCAGAGTCCGACAGTGCTTGTTAGTCTGTACGAGTTGGTCGATTATTTTCATTTATTTACTGTGAAAATAATGCACATGTAGCATCGGCACAATTATCACAGTCAGTAAGTCGGATTTTTTCGAATGATTCTGATCTCATGATCTTTGTTCACCTGAAACTCCTTCAGCTCAGATGCCAGCAGGGCCTCTGAGCTTTGCTGCTCCCTTCGACCTGCAGTCGGAGCTCCGGTAATGAGGAAAAGAGCTCAGGCAGAGCTTTGCCTTGCTGCTCCTCCGGTCCCCACTGAGAGTCAATACTGACAGCACCCGCCTGAGGGAATGGGAGATGGGAGAGCCAGAACCAGGACTGCGCGGTGCCAGTCAGATATGATTTAAACTATCCAACTCAAACTTCAGTCAATCCTTGCATCGTAGCTTCATCAGTAAGGTCTACTGTATAAAATGCCTTTTGAAGATCTTACAAAACCATCCGTGTATAGTGACCTCTTTCACTTTCCATCCTCACCTGATCATTAGCTGACCGAGGCAGGTTTCTGTGGGTTGAGCCTCTCTGAACCCAGAATGAGGTTCATGAAATAGTAGTGTTTCAGAATCTATTCCTCAAGTTGGTTAAAACCAATCCCTCAAATATATTACATGAGACCGAACCATAAGGACAAACTCCATTTGACTGTTTAGCACTTAGAAAAAAAGGGCTGCAAGTCCCCCAAGAATTAACAAAATTCTCTTCACAAAATGTATTCACTCATAAATAGCACATATAGGCCATAAAAAAGAGACTGTTGATCGTCTGAGCTGCATTTCAGCGCCCAGGACAGCGTCGCACCAACAAACACTGCCGTCCGTCGGAGAATAACTTATAATATATAATGCTGACACATAAAGAATAATGTGGGATTGATATTCTTTGTTTCATGGGCTATTTGGGATTTCGGGGTCATGCATAATATAATTATAATAGTAGTTAACATGAACAACCCTTTCCCAAATCAAAAAGCTCGAGTGCTAAAACTGAAATTTACTCAAAAGTGTGGAGCGTCTTTATTGATGAAACAGAGCAGCCAGGGGAATGCTCTTTGTATATGGGAACATTTCCTTTTTCACAACTGAGAACGCTACAATAGATTAAAGCTCATTTGGGTTCATTGACGACAGAGCAGCTCCAGACTTTATACTTGATCACAAGTTTGAGACTTCTGTGCTTTCTGGCTTTGTGAGAGAGGAGCTCAGATTCATAAACGTTCACAGAACTTTCTAAGGCCAACTGGAATTCTTAATTTAGTTTGTTGTTCATCTTTAAACTGTGATCCACACAGGTTCTACAATAGTCGAGTGCTTCTCCTACTAGTAACACATAATATGTTCCAGAGGTAAGGCGACTCTATACGAGCTGCTCTCCTCAGCAGGCAGTTCAGTGGAGAGCAGAGGCCTCAGTAATGAAAAAACACGATGATTCATGTGTTGTCTAAACCTGATTATTTCCCTGCATCACCACGGATGCATCAGCTACATCCTAAAAAGGATTGTTTCGAGTGATCGGATGAATTAGGATGCTCTTAGTCGGGGCATCAGACGGATCTTTTTAATGAGAAAATAGCAACACGTCCGTTCTGATCACAAAGAAAGATGACAATATCAGTGTTTTTTTATTACCAGAATGTAACAGTGTTTGTGATGAGGTCATGACGTACTGAATCATCGGTTGAACACAGATTACTTCTACTCCACGGCCCCCCCCCCCCCCATCTCCTCAGCCTCCTCATCTGCTGTGAACTAATATTTAATTTAGGAAACGCTCTCATAAAACCGAGGCTTTTTGAGGGAAAACTGGAGAGGAATGATAATGAGGCGGGGAGGATTTCGGTCTCAAAGCTAACTATTAACCATATCAGCCTGTGTCAGCAGTTTCCAGACCCTTATCTTTGACTAGTTTTTTTTTCTGGAGCAACACTAAAAGCAATTAACTCCATCTGGAGGTTATCTACAGAGGAGGAGTCGTGAGGCAACGCAGCAGCAAAAACAACTTTGGTGTGGCCGGTGCTGTCGGGCCGTGTTACATGAACTGCAAGCGTCAGCAAAACCTTGTGGAACCTCTTTTATTTGGTTAGATGCCTGAGATAAGGTCTCCGGTTCACATTACGTCAGTAAACATCCCACTTGTCACAATGGAAATGAAAGCATGTTGATGTTTGTCAGTAGCATCTTAGCTTAGTGTGTGAGCATGCTAATTAGCAATCAAAATGCTAGTTAGCATGATCAAATGGTAAAAATATGCTCATGTTTTTTTATTTAATTTTATTTGTAAGGCAATAAAATACTTATTTTTTTAAAGAAATGAAATTCTTCCATATTTTGAAAAGTGAAACAGGTACCAGTGGGAGCCACTCGACTTTGTGCATCATACTGTTGCCAAAGGAGATAATTCCACGGCTGTGCTTTGAAAACGCAGCGTTGTAATCCAACATAGTGAGACACACGTGGACTGGTTGTGGAAAAAGAAACACAGTCTTCTGTGCGGCCCTGGTGACCCCTGAGGATGGAGTGAGACCTTAGATGAATAAACAATCTTTATCTCCACTTAGGCTACATGGAATTTCACTCTGTGCTCTGGTGTCGTGTATTCCCCCTGAAATCTCCCCAGGGAGCAGCTTCTATGCCAGATGTGTTATCAACAAATGTGTCGTCGAGCTACCAGCAGGGTTTTTTTGCCCTTTTAGTTACTCTGAGCGATTGGCCGGCCAGTGGGACTTCACAGGGAAAAGCCATTTCAGATACATGTTTGTCAGCGCTTTTTGGGAGGCGCAGATAAGAGCTTTACACGGGTGGGGAAGGGAGGATGGAGAAGATGGAGGGAAGAGAGGGAAGAGAGGGGAGGGAGGGAAGAAAGTGGGAGAAAGAAAGACAGACAGACAGACAGACAGACAGACAGACAGACAGGTAGATTGAAAGGCAGAACTTTCCGAGAGAGAGAGAGAGAGAGAGAGAGACAGAGAGAGAGAGAGAGAGAGCGAGAGAGAGAATGAGAGAGAGAGAGAGAGAGAATGAGAGAGAGAGAGAGAGAGAGAGACAGAGAGAGAGAGAGAGACAGAGAGAGAGAGAGAGAGAGACAGAGAGAGAGAGAGAGAGAGAATGAGAGAGAGAGAGAGAGAGAATGAGAGAGAGAGAGAGAGAGAGAGAGAGAGAGAGAGAGAGTGAGAGAGAGAGAGAGAGAGAGAGACAGAGAGAATGAGAGAGAGACAGAGAGAGAGAGAGAGACAGAGAGAGAGAGAGAGAAAGAGAGAGAGAGAGAGAGAGAGAGCAGACAAACAGAGGTGTCGTTTATCTCTTTAATGACACCAGTGGGAGGTGATTACTGGGTAGAAAATAAAGCCCAGGTCTCCACTGCTGTCACCAGAGAGCCTCCTCCACGTCAGAAGGCTTCTGGAAATAAGTATCAGGAGGCGGGTCACTTACTTCCAGTGTGCTGCACGAGCAAAGTCTCTCTATATCTTTTTATAAATATCACTTGAGTTGTACAGTACTTGTTTATTCTGTTTATGATATAAGTTTGAATCTTCCTCATTGAAAAGTGAAGCCAAAGCAGAAGTTCCTTAAACTTGCATTCTTCTAAATAGCCAGCAGAGGGCTAATGTCCACAAACTAATGAGTGACATCACTACGTCCACTTCCAATGCACTTCTTTGATTGACACCACACATCCAGCTCAGTATACACATTATTTTAATATATTGGACAATTTTGCACCTCACAATTCAAACAAACAAAGGATGTTCATGTCCCGCGTGAACCATATCAACGTTGACATATTTGACCTGCTTTGTTACGTAACATGCATACTTATTTTTCCAAACAAACAGACATATTTGAACCCAAACTAAAATAAGGGAACCTATGTTAGAAGTTTACTTTGAAAGAGACAGTATCCATGTAACAAGTAGTTTTATTGCCTAAATCTAACCAATCGTTTGACTACGTTAACTACGGGCCATTGTGCATTTCTACGAACTTGATACTAGGCTGATATTAAACCAATTTATAAAACATATTTTTGGTTGAGAAACATTTGCAGAGACGTACAATGCCAACATTCTTTCAGCCGACTGGGTGGCAAATCTCTCAGATCTTAAAACTTGGGCAAATGAAAACAAACTATCCGCTATCAGAACATGTATTTTGTTGTGAGCTGATCCTTCAAGCAATATTACAATACAGAATGTGTAACTGCATAGGAACTCTTCCACTAGACTTTGTTTGTTACACTGTATGTTTGCTCTGGTTTATGCTCTTAGATGCTTGTTTATAAAAAGGAGATGCACTTATGACTTCTGGTGACTAGTAGTTCTCTTGAATACCGATGTTGAATACACTTATTGTAAGTCGCTTTGGATAAAATCGTCTGCTAAATGACTGTAATGTAATGTAATGTAGACCAGGGGTATTCAATTAAAATTCAACAAGGTCCAGTAAGGGAGAATTTCCTCATGCAAAGGTCCAGAACATCACAGCAGCGGTGGGCCGTCAGGGCCTGCAAGGCCTTCTCTGCTGGCCTAAACAGAATCACAAAGTTATAGCTATTTTATAATTTTATAATTTTTCTTAAATACACTACATGTATCATAATTTATAAAATTATTTTCCCCATTATCTTATTTCCTCATTGCACAGCTACTGTCTTCCTCAGTTGCTCTGCTTCCAGTGCAGCTTGTTTTAAGTAGAGCTTTTATCCAATCAGATTTCACCTCTGTGTCTCTAGGTAGAAGAGAGGCCCGAGGCCTGCAGACTCACAAGTGAATCCATGTGCAGTTTAAGTGAATGGGGACGATATTGTTGATTGTCATAGTGTTCAACCAATCAGATCTTTAGTTTGACATGTTGGGCGTATTCTTTGAGTGTCAGAGCCTGCTAGCTGGCCTACAAGTACGTCAGCATTAGTGCAGCTCAGAGTCCAGGTGCAGCACTGCAGTGAGGTGCAGCGTGTGCTGTGATTGGTCAGTGGGCGAGCACGTGACTAAAGTGAAACGAAACTTAACTTGCCAGCAGAGCTTAGTCTGAGTAGTGAGAGTTCAAATTGAAAGATATGGAAGAAATTATAACATTTGTAGGGTTGTGCTTGGTGTAGTTAATTTATTTTTTACCTAGCTTTGTTTTTTGAACACTCAACGACTGAAGAGAAACGGATTTAGTGGCAGAGTTACTGACAACGCCTTTCTCAAGAAAGAAGGACATTTCAGGAAAAGCTGGACATCGTAAGAAATGGTCAGTCAACCCCACAGATGCCCGTGTGCAGACTGAAGATATAAAAGTCGATCCAATTCTTGGTTAAAGGCTCTGGTCTCGCTGTCCACTTTCCCCTTTTTGGAGAACGTCATCTGAAGTTCTCTGACTCACGTTCTATTCCGACGGTTCGGTCTCTCCCCGTCTCTCCTGTGTGTGTTTATCTAACTGGAGTTGCGACACGTATAGGATACACATATTTGATTGGCTTAGTAGCATCACGTGATACGATTTACTACGCATCCAAATGGTCGGTGTGCTTCCTGCAACGCTGATCGAGTGCTGTGAAGGCTAGGAAAGCTGAGCCGGTCAAAATCTAATAATTCTCAATTATCTGTCCAGAACCGGCTGTACAGCACCGTTTGTTCTTCAGCCCGACGTCGAGCTAAATCGCTCCCACTGGACTGCTTGATATTACGGCGGGAGCACGACAGCGTGATAGTGATGCGTCTAGGTGAAGCGCGGAGGTGGAAGGCAAGTTGAATGAGGCGGAGAAGCACGTAGTTGGAGATAAAAACCAAACGGGGAGATCAAATGGCATAATGGTACACGGCCAACATTCCTCCCGTGGGGGTTTGGGGCGAGCCAACGTACGAGTCCCACCGTTTGCGAGATAAGAGGATTAGCAGAGTGAGAGAATGTCTGCTGCATAACTTTAGCCGTGAACA
>JAVDOI010000088.1:375000-415000 GCA_032191485.1 Leptoclinus maculatus | reverse complement strand
ACTGCAGATTTCCCAGAAGACGGAACTTTTTCGGTCATTGTCGGACAAGTTGTTCATGCAGAAGCAATGTCAGGAATATGTTCGTAAAGACGGTGGTGTCCTTTTTAATAGCCTATTGTCACATTTAACACCAAGGAGTATGTCATTTACTTTTATTGAAAAATCCCCAAAAACATCCACGATCCTGTTCCTGGGAAGGGTCGGACCGGGAACAGAAACGTCAACGCTGTTATAGAGACCTGTCAATCACAGTAAGCCCCGCCCTAAAGCATCCCCTGCTTTATGGTCTGTTTGACTCTAAATGGACCATAATGTACTAAATGAACATCATGCTGTATTGAAGAAGACTTGAAACTAGAGATTGAGACCATAAACTCATGTTTACAATGTTTACTGAGGTAATAAATCAAGAGACTTCAGACAAATATTAGCAGCTTTGTCCTGCTCTATATTTGCTTTGGGAAAGTTTGGACTCCAGAACAAACAGCTTCAATAGTACATTTTACATTTTTAATTGGCTACTTTACGCTAATTACCTGTTAGTTTTGCGCAGCCATTAAGGGCACCCGGTTTAAAGGGAGATATTTTGCATTTATTTTTGGTAACATTGAGACTGTCTCATTGAATGTAAATTGTTTTATGTGATTGCTTTGAAAAACCTTTAATAAAACCACAGCCATACCTTTGTATGGACCCAAACTAGAGACTCTGGTTCTTTAGAACCATTTGACCCTCTTCCCTGTCCTCTACCCGTGTGATACTGAGGTGACGACCGACTCTACAGAGGGACTTAAAGGTGAGTACCCTGGGTGAAGACTGGGCAGTGTTTGTCATATAAGGTGAGACCTTTCATAATAGGCAATAGTAAAGTATAGACGATCTACATAACTATTCATACTGGGTGTTAGGGTTACATCCTACTGAGAGCGCCTAGGGCGTAGCTGTACAAGACTCTGAGGAATCCTACTGATTCAGCTACGGGGTGAGATAAAAGACCTCTGGCATTGTTCTGATACCCCCGTGAGGAGACTAACTCACCCGGGAAGAACAACCCTACGGAGTAACCACCGTGTTAGGTGTGCACGCCTGTCCCGCTTTCCCCGGGGCGGGATCCGTTCACGCTACAAAGTCTATAGAAAATGACTCTACTTCTCTCTTGATTTATTACCTCAGTAAACATTGTAAACATGAGTTTATGGTCTCAATCTCTAGTTTCAAGTCTTCTTCAATACAGCATGATGTTCATTTAGTACATTATGGTCCATTTAGAGTCAAACAGACCATAAAGCAGGGGATGCTTTAGGGCGGGGCTTACTGTGATTGACAGGTTGCTGCCACTACCCAACGTCACTCCTCCGCATTCCAAATATGGTAACTTCTGTTCACTGGTTTCAAAAAGACATGATGACGACGGCCGTAATCCAAGATGGCGACCGCCAAATCGCAGAACTTGAGGCTTCAAAGTGGCAGTGCACAAACCAATGCGTGACTTCTTCTATAAAGTCTTTGTAGCTAACGCACAGAGGTAAAGTTATCAAATTAGCTAATGCTAGCTAACTACAGCTGATCAAATCTATAGCAACAGTCATCGTTTCAGCCCACAAAGTTCATGGTTGTCGTCTAGATTTGAGGAGTCTGCAGACATCCTGTTATTTTCTGACCAGCTATAAGCTTTTTTCGAGGACTAAAAGTGAAAAGATGTAGATATTGTGATGTTAACTATACTTCTTCAGGTCAAAACTGCCGCTGTAACTTTCCTTACTGATGGGTGGCAGTTAGAGCCAGAGACGTTTAAACAAGCGCTCACTGAGATGTCAGTGTTCATATCTGGTTATTAAAAATAAACATTTAGCCAATTAAGGGAGATTATCCCCCTCATTTCAAGTGTAATCTGCACATTCCCAGAAGCATCAAGGGACTTTGTCTTTAATAGAGTGCAGTGATCTTCCTAACTGACTTTAAATAAAATATGTGTTGGATTATTTCACTGACTGTAAAAGTCTAGGTTTACACATGACTGTGATTGTGACGGATGTACCGCGATCACACAATAACGTAGATATCACAGCAGACATGTCAGTGGAGAGAGGAGAGATGGGGGGTTGGTGAGGAAACTAAGGAACAAAGAGACGAAACTTTAGCATGGGACTATTGTTCCACATATTTCAGTTTCACCATGTCGTTTCAGGATTCTTTTAAAACTCTGTCAGTGCCTGAGTGGATCTTCTGTTTCAGGACTCCATGTCTCCTCCTGCTCTTCCCTGCATGTCCTGTGTGTGTGGTATGGCCGTGGCTCCGACCTGGTTTCCTCCTGATTACAATTCACCTCACCAGCTTCCTTCCATCAACTCATCACTCAACAGTATATCTAGCCCAGTTCTTCATCCACTCTTCGCCAGATGGTTGTTACAACCTCAGTGGTATTTTGCTCGTTCTCGGCCGCTCTGTTTAGATTCTGTGTATCCGAGTCTTTTTTCATTGTATTGACCTTGTCTTCCTGTGCCTGCAGTTTGGATCATCCTCCCGGTTCCCCAGTCTGCCTGCCCTGCCTCGTCCTGCCTGGTTTCCACCCTCGCCCTCTCGTCCTTGGATTCCCCCGCTGTTCCCTGACAGTTTTCCCTTTGTGTCCTACCAGAACTAAAACCCGTACACTCTCGTGTTCCCTGGTCTGTGTCTGTGTCTGGGTCCGCCACCACACCCTGTCATTCATTACATAACATCACCAGAACTCCACAGCATCCTGACTTCAGGTCACACACCAGAGGGACATTTAGCTCGTTTTTAAAATAGGTTGATTTATGACTTCATGGCACGAAATGACCCGTGCGTACCTGCTGTTGAGCAGCACCAAGAGGACGGACTAGTTAGACCACTTGGCAGATGCTGAGACGTCTTACTGTTATAACTCGGCTTTCTGGCTCAGATGACGTCGCGGGCGCTACGCGACGCCTTTTGCGTCATTACAGCTTTTTTGCATCGAATAAGGTTTGCAAGTGTTTAACGTTGTGAAGGAGGTCGCAGTTAGCGTTGCAACACACGGTTGACGTTGTGAAACGGTGGCGTTTTAGGTAACAAAATGTCTTGGTTAGCGATGTAAAAAACATGTTATGGCATAAAATAAAAAAACAAGCTTTGTAGTTATCAATATAGGTGAAATACTCTTAAAGTTGAGACAAACACATAACTTGAGGATTAAAGGGATTTTACATTTCTCAACCAAAATGATCTTCTGACTTCTTCTGGCTGTCAGAAATCAACCCTAACACTAGGATATACTTGTCAAAGGTCAGTGGGTACGTTGCGTACTGTATGTGTGTGCGTATGCACAGTCCTATGATGTACAGTACACCTTTACAGAGCGGTAAGTCCACCGTTTATTGATCTCATTTTCTAAAAAAAGCACAGCTGACCTTTCTTTCATCCGTTTAAGGTCACTAACACTTTGACATCACTGCGGAGGTTTGTCTATTGATCGCGTGTTGAGCCGAGGTATCTGTATCGTATACATTAGGACAGAATGCAGTAATGTGCGTCATACAGTGAAGATTTAGATGAAGCTGAATGCTTTTTCTCAGACAGATTGTTCCATTAGTCCAGGAGCAAGAGGGGGAAAAAGCGTCATTAGATTTGTTCATTTGCCTCTCACTGTGCTCTTGTCTCCAACAAATAATTAGAGCGGAGCTCAGTTGCATCCAAAGTCATTTAAACATAGCTGGAAATTGTGCGTGTGTGAGAGAGAAAGGTTGCAACCCGTGCTGTTATTGTGACAGAAGACTTCAAATTGTCGCTACATATGTCACTTACGCACAACAGATGGGATGAGGTTTAGATTTAATGAGCATGAATACTGTTTTTTTTCGTTCGAGCGGTTGCATCGGTTGCATCGGTTGCATCGGTTGCATCGGTGCATCGGTTGCATCGGTTGCATCGGTTGCATCGGTTGCATCGGTTGCATCGGTTGCATCGGTTGCATTGGTGAGAGTAATCCAAGAAGGCTAATCTGTCACTTCACCTCTCACTCTTAACTATATTGTGTTTGCAGTTTGGTCCACGGTGACTCACAGTCAGCCCCGTGCACTTGAAGTAGGGAGGGACAAATATCAATGGAGACTGAGAAAGTATATAATTCTGTGTACTGAAGGTTCCAGGAGAGTACCTATTGTAGTACTGATGCTTTCCTGAAGGTTAGCAAATGATTGCAGTGGGCCATGTGGAGGGAGCGAGACTTGTCAATCATGGTGACCTTGAGAGGAAAAAAAGGTCGTCAGAACCGTCATTTCCTTTTTGCAATTCGCGCTGGCATGGTCCTCATACCCTGACACACACACACACACACACACACACACACACACACACACACACACACACACACACACACACACACACACACACACACACACACACACACACACACACACACACTTCTTTCATGTAAGGATTTCTGTGTGGTTATCTCCACAGGCATAAGCCCGGGGAGAGGTTATGTGCGCTAGGTTGTGTGTGTTGCCGTGTGAGAGCGTGAGTGAGCGAGCGTGCGCCTCTGTGTCTGTCCACGGCTAATCTTGCATTCAAACTGCATGATATTTTGGGTGGCCAGTCATGGCTGCATGCTCAAGGACCTTACGGTGACTTACACTTTCTCAAAACACCTTTTATTGCAATTTAATTCACCACGTGACATAATGTGAAGAGAATGTGTGTACGTATGTACCTATGACCTATATACGGCAACCTTTATATGTTTTATTGTGTGGCGCACTAAACTCTTGCAGGTATAGCACTAAAGTCTGCCCTGATGCAGGTAACCCAGTGGAATGGTGTTCTTTAATATGTACTCCAGCTCGGTGAAGGAACACTCAAAATCACCCTCAATCAGTAGTCAGTAAAGGTAAGAAAGTCATTTAAAAAACTAGAGTTTCTGAATGTATCTGTTAAAATGAGGCATTCAGTCAAGGAAGGTTCAGAATGTCCTGGGTGTGCAGTTCCCCGCCTCTTAAACCCGAAGAGAGAACTTTGTCACATCCTGATTGGTCAAGAGGGTAAATGCACCAAACTGCTCTCAACTATGAGAATTATTATTATAATCATTCAGCTAAAATGAAGTGTGCAAAAGGAAATGAGTGCAGGTACACAATAATCAAAGGACTGCTACACAGTACAGCCAACACATGTTGTCGTTGATAAGAATTGGTATTTTGTCTCTCTGAAGCCTAAATCATGTCATCGCTTGTTTTATGAATGCAGTTGGCATGATTTAATTTCTCTATTCATTTAACAGTCAGGGAACTCTAACAATTGCAAATATACTATTTGATCCCTGTATATGGGGCATTTTACAGAAGTTGCATCAATGTCAATTTGGTGGGACAAAGTTTCTCTTCCTTTCATCATCAACTAATCAAAGAAAAAAGGTTTCTGCAAATTACGGATGCAACGACTGGACGTTATCGCTTTTGTTCAGAGCAAGTTATGAGTGTATTGAGCAGTTATGTGGTAGGAACAGTACTTGATAAAAACATGAGTATAACAAGCAAGAATCTGTCCGGGTGGGAGAGGTGGCGGATGGGTCACACAAACACTGGACTTTCACCCAGGAGACCCTTCTTAAGTCAGGAGACACACATTGAGATTTAGAATCTCAATGAATCTCAAAAGGGGTCGTCTGGCAGCGTGAAGGTTTCACACACGCCCCACATACAAACACAAATATCCGGCTTATAAAATAATTCAAAACATAAAATATTCCACATAAATAAAACAAACCAAAGAATTGTCATTCAGTAGCTTTATCCTGTTTGCCTCTAAATGTCTCTGTAGCTCACAACAAGATGAGGGTCCACCAAAAACCGTGCGGGTTCAATGAATGACGTACGTCATTTGTCCGCTTGACGTTGCATCTGAGAACATAGATAAGGAGCCGGTGTGGTGCAAACATTGTATAATAGTACTGAGTTAAGCTCTCACACTGATTACTGAAATAAGGAATATTGAGAAAAGAAGTTTGTCTTTGGAGTATTTATTCTCTGCGCAGAGAAGGTTCAATCATCCCACTGAGTGCCTGTGTGCAGTCTGAGGGATGAAGAGCACAGGATGTACATCTTATAAAGGATTAGTGCTTTGGGAGTAAGATGAGTCCCCACTAAGTCATGTTTCTGTGATTAACTGTCCCTAACCTACACATTCTGTGAGTTACTATCTCTACGTTAAACATTATCTATCTGCACTCCCATTGGGTTACTTCCTCTCATGGAAGCTATAGCAGGCATCCCATATATATATATATATATATATATATATATATATATATATATATATATATATATATATCTTGTCAAACATTGAAGCACACACATGCATAAACATTATTCATAGTCTTGTTATTGAGTATGGAATAGAAGATATATAGTCTTAACAATGGATAATGTACCAATGTTCCATTCCACGACTGTATAACGAAACCAAACTCACTTTCTCATACAAACTGCAATGCTGTGTGCAGGAACGCAACATGATATAGAGAATCTCATGTTTTCTAAGAAAATGAACTTCCATGCATTCATAATAAATCGACATAATCAGTTTGTTAGTTGCTTGAGTCATTGTTTTCCTTGCAGCAAAAGAAAAACAGCGAAGAGGAACTTCATCCTGAGTTTCTTCCTAAAACGCTCGATTCGATGTTTAAACTACAGATTGTTTTCTAGGTAAAAAGCAGGTATTTATTAGTCGGACTCGTTCGATCACGTATAACTTCCTGTGAGCCAGTTGTTGTTTATTCATGGTCGTGACAAACTAAAGCGATCATCTCAGAAGGTTAACATGTCGTTGTGTGTTTCTGCAGGAGGATAAGAGGCTGATATGAAACAGATTCATGAAACAGAGTTTTGGTTCAGAGATGTCGACATTTAATGTATAACTACTACATTGTAACTGCATAAAAATAGCTTGTAATCACCCGTGGAAATAATCTATATTTGCCAAAAAGATATCACCTCTGTGCAGTTTACAACATTAATATGTAACCTTGTTTATGTGTCAACTATAAGCTTTGTTATGTTATCTTCTTTACAGTGTAATTATTCTGTAAGAGTAAGACTAAACTCAAACTAAGAAATCATAGTTTTACTTAAATCTTCAGGATATGGCAGCGTTTGAATTGGAGCTTCATTGCGTGTAATTACGATAATTTGATTATTTCTAATTTCTAATCAACAAACATCATCAGCCATTCAAGTCTTTTGGTGACATTCATCTTTTACATACATTTTGTCAGTCACAAAGCGACGGCATTGTCTCGACTCCAGTTTAACCACAAGGATGCAAAGCATTAACAAGCACTCCTCGGAAACATTGCAAGCTGCTTTTGAAGGCAGCTTTATTCCAAATGTCACTGCATGAAAGCTGCAAATCACACACATGGAGGGAATCTAGTGTGGTAACAGGCCCGAACACACATACAGGTGACCGTGCAGCTGGATGCCGACTCAGCCTTTGACCCGGCTCTTTGTTTGGTTTCCAGATGGCTGCTGACTCGCGCCCATCAGACGCCGCTTCCCTTCCCTCTGCTTGCAAAACTCTTGTTTCCATTGAAAAATAAAGTCTCCCGCTGACTTTTTCCTGTAAAAACGTCGGTTATCTCCAGAATGCAGAGTGGCATTTCATTTCTTTTTTCTTCCATCAGCGTAAATCCCAGCTGCTTGTTGATCTCAGTCGCACTGACAAAAAACCTTCATCCAAACTCATGAAGTTGGGAAAACGCTCGTCTGGCTCTAGCAGCTGCTTAAACTTCTCCCCTGGACCCCCCGCTTGGCTCAGCTAAGCCTGTTTGGGGGGAAATTACGAAAATGTAAAATAATGAATAAAACACGCATCAAGCCACAGTCAGCTGCCAGAAGAAGTGATGGGATCATTTCATATGGAAATGAGAATACTGCAGTCATTGAATGCCACTCACAGAGGCTGAGGTGGTTGGTCTACAGTTCGTACACAGTTCGAACTGCGTCACGTCGTTCTGAAAGGACGAGAAGGGGAAGCTTGTGACCTTGTGCTGAGTCATGTCCGGTTAGGATACGTCTCCTGATGTCCTCTCGCTTTGTCACCAGTTGCTGCCTCACACCAGCTGGTGTGCCAGACAGTTAACCCCCCCCCCCCCCCCCCCCCGTCAGTTCTTCTTTCTGTTGTGGCCCATTAACTACAGTCTATGCCAAGTTTGTCAATGCCACTTTGAAATCACAAACATTGTTGCTGCTGCGAAACCAGCTATGAATGAACTGCTGTCATGATGGAGATTACTCAAAGGAACAAGGCACGTTGATACGGGCAACAAGTTCTCTAACCAAATACTGACGCTCGGTCAGCGGCCCTCTGCTTCTTGTACCAACACACCGTTTAGCGTCTGTGTGAGACACACTGGGCTTTCAACTAGCTCCAATAGAAACCCATCCGTCAATACTAGACGCTCAGAGCAACTGACCGAGAATAAAGAGCGAGATGTCCGCGTAGGTCAGACGGGTCAAACAAACACAGGACTAAATCACTGTTTCGTTTAAAACTTCCATCGTCGATTTCAGACGCGGAGACCTTTTCTTTTTTGATGACGGAAGTCGCCAACGAGTGAGCCTTCGCATTTCTTTCTCGTCTCTGTCGGGAGTTCCACATGTGCAGTACCGATCGGGCAGGGTGTACGGATCGGGTAGCGAGTTACATGTTGCTGATGTGATCAGTATTTTTGTCTGTATCCGAGGCATTTCTGATATTGTTATTGGTATCAGAATAATTCATGAAGATAGATGTTGTATCAGGGCTGTTGTATTGGACTGCATCAAGATTGTACAGGCATACCTAATAAAGAGGCCACTGAGTGTATATTTCCTCTTGAAAAGTCAAATGAACTTGACGAACTGTATAAATACAACCTAAGATGCAACCCTGATGAAGGTATGGCAGCTGGAAATAAGTGGGGGAAATGTACTACTGTTATAACATAAGAAAACGTTATCCATCCACTGCTGCATGTTTCCCTCAGAGCAGTTTATACTTGATCATCTCACAGTGAATGGAACAAATGATCCAATGGAACAAAGAAAACATGCATTTGTAAGATGCAGCTTGGAAACATACGTATGTAAATCCATTCGGAAGACGCCTATTTAAGAAAGGAGACTCCCTGTGTACCTTTGGCTCAAGCGTGACCAGGGTATGATGGGATCATTTGAAGTGTCGATCATCCGCATATTATATGTAGCATGCAGCGCCCGGGCCTCCAGTGTTTTGCATTAAATCTTAGCTCAGGAATACTCATTATAATACGAGATGTTCCTATGGAACTGAATATAATGGATTGTGTTGGACACTGGCGTGCTCGTATGCTTCAGCATTACAAGAGAGATGGACCCTTTGATCGCAGGATAATTCAGGCTGCACTCTCCCAGCAGCATTGAAAGACAGCAGTATGTCCTGATGCAGCGTTAGACTCTGCTGGATGTGCTCCTCGTGGAGCCCCAATATGTGGGCCACGTTAGCTTAATAAGTGCCCCCGGGGGGTGGAAATTGCCTCTTTTTTCCCCAGAATAATAAGGTATTTGTTATTCCTCACGGGACTTAATGCATGCTCGTTGTGTGCACGGAGGAGGAATTACATTGGCAGCGTTTCATTACCTCGCTTCTGAGGTGATTAGTATGATCATATCTGATCACTGCTGTTGTAATTGCAATTGATCGTGATGACCGAACATGAAAGAATTTGAAAAGGTAAGTGAATGGCAGTAAAATGTCTTTTCCTTTCATTCCTTTCCTACGAATATCTAACACACCTAGCAAATCTCAGTTATGTGCTGAGTGTTATGTAACCGTGTGCTCTTCCAGTCCTGTGATTTGTTTTTCTCATGCCGTCCTCGCAGACCAATAAAACTTTATTGATATTTGCAGCCAGAGCAACATGTTCCTCCGGGGCTCCCTGGATACACACAGCTAGGAACACAGGAGTTATTAAGTTTTGGGCGGCCCGGGAGACGGGCGGTTATAAACCAGAGGAACAAGGATCCGTGAAATGACCTAACAGTGAAATTCACTGAGAGAGAAAAAAAGGAACAAATATAGTCAAAGAAATCTGGCTGCACCCTTTGTGGCCCCCAAAAGGTGCCGAGCAACACAGATATATTGTATATTTTAGCATCCAATCACATAAAGCACTCAAAGGCCTTGATGAAATGTCCGAGCATACCAATGTTCCATTGAAGTCCTTGTTATTATTATTATTACCTTTATTTAACCAGGTCAAATCAATTGAGAACCAATTCTCATTTTCAATGATGACCTGGCCAAGAGGCAGCAGCACAGTCCACACAAATGACACAAATAGCACAGACACAATACAGTATGACAAACATGAAGAAAAATGGCTAAAAACAACAAATGGCTAAAATCAACAAACACCCTGTACAAAGAAAGGCGGATCACTGGATGTTCTCTGAAAAAGTGGAAGAGAGAGAGAGAGAAGTGAGGGCTGGTCAACAAGCACAGCAGTCAACTATGAAATGTTGCAGCTTTTGTTTGAACATGTTGAGGGAGGTGAGAACTGTTAGTTTGAGTGTGTTTTGTAGTGACTTCTAGTCATTTGCAGCGGCAAAATGAAAGGCGTTATGACCAAACACAGTACGGACTTTTGGAATGATGAGCCTAATTAAGTCGCTGGATCTTAAACGGCGATTGCTAACAGAAATGTGCAGAAGATTTGAGAGGTAGCGAGGGGTCATTCCCAAAATGGATTTGTAGACCACGAGCAGCCAGTGTTGTAGCCGCCTGGTATGAAGGGAGGGCCAATCCACCAAACTGTAAAGATCACAGTGGTGGGTGGAGAAGGGTGCACATGTGGCAAAACGGATTGCAGAGTGGTGGAGTGAGTCCAGTTTTCTGAGGGTGGTCTTTGATGCCATTTTATAAATGATATCGCCGTAATCAAATAGAGGAAGGATGGTCATTTTGACAAGGGTGAATTTGGCAGAGTGTGTGAAGGAGGCTTTGTTTCGATACAGGAAACCCAGATCCTTAAGTGGTCTAGTGTTGCAAATCCACGTGAGAGACGGAAGAAAAAAAGATGTTCAAAATCAAAACGGAGCTGGAATTAATTCCCTTTAGACCAAGCTCTAAAGAAACACTGGATTCTCCTCTCCCCAAATGCAAAATGTTCAAGTCTTTCATCCTTACATGCATCTTAACCTTTTTTATGTCTACAATAATTAAAGATGACATTTGTTATGAAATGAAATGAAACATTCTGGCCATCATGAATGTCAAACTCTATGTAGAAAGAAGCCTGAGCTCAGGCATGCAGCGTGGCCCCGGTGTGAGTCCCCCCCACTGTACGGCCCCATCAACCCTAAGAGTAACAAATATATCAACATGCAAAATAAGGTATGGCATCATCTGGAGACTTCTAGTGATGCTTAGAGCAGAAAATAGCAATTGTCCTGAGGAGAGGGTTGGCAGCACTGCTCTTCAGTTTGTACAATATCCATCTCTTTGGTATAGACTGAGTAGACCTGGTGTAGGTTTTGAGCATTATAGAGTATGGGGCAGTGGTGGGCCGTCAGGGCCTGCAAAGCCTTCTCTGCTGGCCTAGACAGAATCACAAAGTTATAGCTATTTTATAATTTTATAATTTTTCATAAATACACTCATAGTGTTCAACCAATCAGATCTTTAGTTTGACATGTTGGGCGTATTCTTTGACGTGTCAGAGCCTGCTAGCTGGCCTACAAGTACGTGATTGGTCAGTGGGCTAGCCTGACATGTTGGGCGGTGACAATCCCAATATCTGCTGCCTCTGTCGAGCGGACATTTTCAGCCTCAAACGCATTAAAACGTATTCAAGAAATACAACTGGGGAGGCTCGACTGTCTTCACTGGCGTCCATGAATCCAGAAGGACTTCTTACTGGAACTAAAACACACGGATGTACTGAACAACCGTGAGATTAAACTCTTTATTAACAAAGAAAGGAGGATGGACTTTGTCTTTAAATAGTGAACAGCAGCTCTGGTAAGTTAAATGTGTTTGTTTTTACATCTGCAGCAGCTTTAATATGCTTGTTTATATATTATTATTTGTACAACTTGTTTTTATGAAGATGGATTTTTGTTTGGTTTTATATGTGATAGGAACCATTGTTACGTCCCATGTTGCTCTGGGGACATATTTAGCCAGTGCCAGTGTTGCCAACTTGCCGACTTTCTCTCTAAATCTGGTGACTTTCCAAACCCTCATGGAGACTTTTATTGTCAAAAGCTACTAGTGACAAATCTAGAGACTTGTTCTGGTGTTGTTGGAGACTTGTTCTGGTGTTGTTGGAGACTTGTTCTGGTGTTGTTGGAGACTTGTTCTGGTGTTGTTGGAGACTTGTTCTGGTGTTGTTGGAGACTTGTTCTGGTGTTATTGGAGACTTGTTCTGGTGTTGTTGGAGACTTGTTCTGGTGTTGTTGGAGACTTGTTCTGGTGTTGTTGGAGACTTGTTCTGGTGTTATTGGAGACTTGTTCTGGTGTTGTTGGAGACTTGTTCTGGTGTTGTTGGAGACTTGTTCTGGTGTTGTTGGAGACTTGTTCTGGTGTTGTTGGAGACTTGTTGTGGTGTTGTTGGAGACTTGTTGTGGCGTTGTTGGAGACTTGTTCTGGTGTTGTTGGAGACTTGTTCTGGTGTTGTTGGAGACTTGTTCTGGTGTTGTTGGAGACTTGTTCTGGTGTTGTTGGAGACTTGTTCTGGTGTTGTTGGAGACTTGTTCTGGTGTTGTTGGAGACTTGTCTGGTGTTTTGACTCGATGACGTGAATCTCGCAAAACTGCCGCAGGGAACACAGCTTAAACTAGAAAAGTGCACTCAGTAGAGTGCAGATCTACGTGTCATGAGATTTGCCTTTGAATGTAAGAGGTTTTGATTTTCTAAAAGAATTACCATGATTTTGTAAAACCACATAACCATTTAAGAAATGATCAGTATGACCACAAAACATGTGAGGCTGATGGGTAGTAGCGCGAGATTAGCTGTGGACGGACGGAGGGACTATTGCACACACGCACACAAGACCGAACACATACTCTCCTCCCTGGGACACGCCTGGCGGAGATAATAAAATGTTTTGCTCATCATTTTACTTTTGTATTGACACACTCCCTTACACTTCGATGTGACATGTTCAGTGTGTGTAGGTGTATCAGAGGGACAATGAAGAGAGACACCGTCCCCCCCTTTCATTACAAATACACAGTAATGACTCTAAAAATAGATTCAATCAATTACCATTTTTCTGATGGATGGAGATAATGTTCCACTCGGTAGGTCACCTGTGAAGAAGTTATTAGCAATTATCACACATCCAATACATCAATGCCAGCCTTATATTAACCTTTTGATAACATTTCACAACAGTTGAACATCAAAACTAGGCACCGAAACATTTCTTTAAATGTCTTTTCTAAATCTCTGAGCATTACTCTCTGGGGGAAAAAAGTGTTTTTCATGCTTCTTCAAAGAATAAAAGTGTACTACCCAGTCACATGCATTGCATGCAGTTGCCACTGATACAGGACTTAGTAGTAACAGAGCTACATTATGGTTGTGATTATGAGAGCAGTGAGAGTGCGATCAAGCAGAAGACACAGCTGATCAAAGGAACAGTGTGTGAGGTTTAGTGACATCTAGTGGTCCTCTCGGCTCGCCCCTTCCTATACAAGCCTGTGGGAGAACTACGGTGGCCTTCAGGTAGCGATATCGATCTTTAGGATTCTATTACTACAAGGAGCTACTTTCATCAATAGGTCACTACATAACGTCATCAGCAACGTGATAATAAATTACACCAAAACAATTCAAAAGTATTAATAAAAACCACCAGTAACGTCTCAGCACTGGGGCCTTAAAACACATTTCTGTCTTGGAAAGTGACGTTTACATTGGTGTGACACAGCTGCTGCAGGTTACATCAGTTCCCCATTTACATACCAGTGCAGCAATGCTGGTCGTGCAGGATGGGGGCTGAACGTGGGTGTAGAACGATATTGGATTGTCAGTCAGATACTGATGTCAATAACTGGCGGAGGAAAATGAATGAACCTCAATAGAGCTCATTGTGTACTCTCGAGGTGTAAAGGGCAACGCTGCAGACTGCTTAGCACTGCACCTCAGTGTTTGTCAGCACTCAAAAGTGAGTGTTAAACCCTTTACAGGACTACATGACAGGGTGGTGCTGGGTCTGTAAATCCTAACACTGCAGGACAGTGATTTCATTTAATGTGGTGTCCTGGATGACTCCTTTACAGCCATACCTCCCCCAGATTGCTGAGGCAGATACATATATATATATCTTCTTCTTTTCATTAAATGATGCTTCCCTGCACAAGACTTAAAATTACAAACTTGACCTCTTCTGTTACAATTAATCCCATCTGGACAGGCCTTTTATATAACCCTTGGTATTTTACAGAGTCGGTCTTCGCTCGGGGGGGGTGTAGCGTAAATGTCAAACTAACCATAAGCGAAGCGGGTTCGGTGCACATTCCGCCCGGGACATGAAATAAAGGCGGTGAAATAGACGGCGATCGCTGATACTGATGTCTCTGGGAGAGGGCAGTGTTGGCTGACAGTATCAGCAGCAGTTAATAGACAGTCGATCTGACTGACAGCAGGGATTACTGGGACGGATATCATCTGAAAGGTAAAGGCACCGGACTCATCTAGTCATTCCCAAAGAAGATGTGTTTCCCTTCCTTTAGCTGTAGGTTTAAGCTCAGAGTCATGGAGAAGAGGTGTTGGAATGCGTCTTATTACGGGATGCTGTTTCTGTTGTGTGATATTTGTTGCTGCTGTGTTTTAATCAAAGGCCACATGGAGGACTTTGCTCTTGTAACGCATGAGGAGAACTTACTCAAAATGACTATCTTCCATTGTCAATAAAAACTCCATCATCAATAAACTATCATTAAAAACCAAATATATTAGTTAAGTCACCATGAACTGAAGCTGACAACCTGACAGAAATCACTTACTTACACAAACACATGCTGGCATGAACAGATATTTTGAAGACTAATCAAAAATGTAATATTTGACAATGTAACTATAATCTGACTGACTGTAATCTGGGTTGATTATAGTTTCTTGTATTTTGTAATCTGATTACACAATAGGATAGATTATCCATGAATGGCATCGGGTGGGTGTCTGGGATCAAATGAGACAAAGACAAAGACTAGATTTACAGTATATATCATTTACTGGAAGAAATGCAAACAGTTTCAAAATACACGTTTTATACATATAGAAGATAGAGGATTGGCAACGCCCCCTTAAAATAACAGTTGAGGAGTCCAGAACTACTCAGTGCCGCCACATTTGATATCCTATCAGACAGGGCGTCGGCTAAACTCTTCTTCATGGGCGCTACAACATCTTAGGTGTTGGAATATTTCTAATTACCATCACTTCAACTGGAATAACAATTCACAATCTGATTGGTCAAGTCTTACCTATTGTCAGACTGATGGTTTTGTGTGTTCTTGCTCATCGATCCGTATAATCATTGGCGATACTGGTGCTGACGCTGCACTTCTCCATTCAGAAGCTGCAGATTCAACGACTGCTTCAGTTTGGAATCTTTTTCCTTTTTCTGTCTTTGTCAAAGATGCTCTCTACCAAATGATATACTATATGATATACTATAGCTCAAAATATGTTGGAGCTCAGCAAAAAATTGCTGATTTGAACCCAATTGAAAATGGCGTAAAATGTATCTAAATGGAACTGGGCGTGGCTTATACGGGCCGATTCTAATGGACCCGCAAAATCCAGGAAAACAAAAGTTACAGGCCATGTTGTTATAGCGCCACCATCTGGCCAAAATTGCACCAACGTCGACGCTGCACATTCTTGGATCCCCAGCGGTACAAAGGTTGGCCATGCGAAGGACACACCCACACACACACAGACTGAGTTTCATACTATAAATCTCTTTTTGATGTATTAATGCATTAATAATGCGCAGTGTTTGGCTACCACAACGAGGAGGACCAGGCACATGTCTCTGTTTAGCTAACGATGACACTTTTACATTGATCTTAACATGTGATGAATGTGCACCGTCATCCGTGGATGAACAGATAACACACCAACACATCTGATGCACCCTTTCATTTTTTTAAATTCCACCCGGTATCCTCACCCGTTCACTTCCTCACACTCGACACTCGTCCTGTCCAGGATCTCAGACGGGCGTCCGTCATAAATCAGCAAGACGAATGGCCCGGGACATGAATAGAATAGAGATACCTCGACTGGCTATCAATTATCGTGCAGTGCACAAGTCTGTCTGCTGTCCGCGGCACAGTGACAAGCTTGAGATATAAGGCTGGTTACTGAATGTGCTGTAAGTAAAACTAATTTGACAGAGCAGTTCTTCAGGCACACACACACACGACAAGTCAATTTGCTCACTGTCAGGTTTATATTACAGTAGAATATAAAAGCAGACAGGAATCGTTTCACACACCAAAGAGGACACCTGGGCCCCAGTGGTATGTTGTGCTAACTCATCACTGCCGTCACTGGGTCCAGACAGCTGCCAATGCTGCTGTGGCTCCAACAGCCTGAAAAGCACCAAAACATGAGACAGAGAATGAGAGCTGTGAGCAAGAATATATGAAAATATATACAACGTGCATCTGCAAAGAAATATTGTGAGTGTGAATGACAAAAGAGTAGATACACACACACACACGCACACACACACACACACACACACACACACACACACACACACACGCACGCACACACACACACACACACTGATACTTACCGTACATTGCAAACCGGTGCAGTCGTGGAACAGCTGCATGAAGTGTGGGGTGCGTTCAGTCAAAAATACTTACAATCATCACTATCACAGCCCTCTTGCAGCAGAGTCAACTTTAAGACATCTGGGAACAAAACTTTTGTAAACTGGAAAACTTTCAACGACTTGTACGACTTGTACGACTTGCTGAAACTCCAAAATGAACCGCTTGTAATTTGCGTCCAGCATTGGGAACCAAAACATTTTGAACATGGCGTCTTTGAATGCTACTCCGACCTTTTCAGCCATATATCTCCTTGTTCAGTTATATTAATAATCACATGATTAGAATGTAGATCAGCTCACTATCATTGTGTCATGAGTAAAGGTATGCCTGTTTCACAGGAAAAACACAAATTACAGGCTCTTAAAACCAAAACCACGACAGATGTTAAAATTCAGTGGAACTGGATGATAACTCTCACTTCTCCGTCTCTTTGATTTCACAGCTGGGTCAGTGGCCCTTTGCTTTAAACTATGACGCTCTAGCGTCGGTTTTGCCATTTCCTGCTCGTTATATGCATACACCGTCTTTCCAAAATAAACCGGAAACAACTCGGCCATGTTTACGAAAAAGGTTTGGCTTAAAAATAAGTACGTTAGCTGCAGTTAAGGCTACATTATGTACGCAACTTCATTTAAATAGACTACGTTGTGTAATGTTATGTAACTACCCACCCTCCCTACGTCCTCCCACGGCGACTTGATCTTGCTCGGAGTAATTAAATGACATGGTACATTTTTCTAATTCGTAAAGTTGGATTGCAAAAATATAATCTGAATACTTTTAGATTATCTCAAAATCAAACAAGAATTATATTGAACCTATACTTTACCAACAAAAAGGAAAAACTCAACTCCATAAATCATTTTCTTCTCTTTAAAATATCTCAAAACATTTCAAATAGAATCCAGTATTTACAGTTGTACCCTCACACACAGCAGTGTGATGCTGTTTAATCAAAGGCCACATCGGGGACTCTGCTCTTGTAACGCAGGAGGAGAACTCAAAATGTTAATTTTCTATTGTGAATGTAAATAAAAAGAAATAAAAACTCCATCCATCCATCATCATGAACAAAACAAATATTGGTTAAGTCACCATTGATACGCCTGCCGACCTGAGAGGAATCACTAGAAATACACTAGAACACATTCAGCAATTAGAATTGGTCAAATCAATTTACCCGTACAAAACACATACATTTTAAAGATGGAATCAAAACTGTAATCATTTAATCTGGGACAATGTAGCTTTAGTCTCACTGGGCTGATTATAGTTTCTTGTCTGCTCTCCCTGCTGGCCACTCCTGAACTACTGTACATGCACAAAGTCAGGACAGAAGATGTTCTGCTGAAGGTAAAGCTATTTGAATTACCATAATTCCATTATTTCGGGGTAAATATGGGAAGCTGTGGTTGATTTGATATTTGTGGAATGTTGTTCTGCTCAGGTAGTGATGGTATAGACGGTTGTATGGGTCTTACACTCTCTGTAGTGCGTGTGTTGAGCCTACAAACCATAACATATCATAAACATCATATAATATAATAGGGACATTTGTTTAACCACATAGCCCCAGAAAGGCTCAATAACAACGACATGGCTTCTTTCTCAAAATCAAAGAACACATGTATTAATCAGAGCACTGGCATCAGAACTTTGCACTATCAGAGCTGCATCTCTCTCTCTTATCTGCTCCGTTTCATCCCTGGACGGCACCGCTGCGCCCACACGACAACCAGCGCTGTCCGTGGTTCTGAAACAACAGTAGGGCTGTACAGGATGTTCACATTAGAACCTTCTATTCAGGATGTTGAATGAAGCTTTGAATGTCTGTCATTATATTTTGTGATGTCATCACCCTTAAAAAAACACTGTTTTTAATTAAATCAACTTCATGAATATAACTCGTTAGTGCTCGCCTCCCTTTGAGTGCAGCAAGTGGGAGAGAAAACACTTTGCTGCCCACAGTGGTAAATGGACTGTACTTTTATAGCGCTTTTCTAGTCTTCTGACCTCTCAAAGCTCTTTAACACTACAAGTCATCATTCACCCATTCACACCCATTCATACACTGATAGCAGGAGCTACCATGGGCATCAGGACCCTAACTAACCATTCATACCCACCGCAGGCTTGTGACCAAGGACACAGCGACATGTACCGGCAGAGCTGGGGATTTAACCACCGATCCTCTGATAGAGCAGGTCGTCCTCTGAAGGTCGACCTGCTCTATCACTGAGCCACAGTTGCCCCATTTAATATATATATATATTAGTGGTGTAACGGATCACCCCTCACGGTTCGGATCACTCGTGAACCGCGGATCAATTGAGTATTTTTTTTCCCGGTGAAAGTCACGGCGAGCGGAGGAACTTGAGAAGCCCCCGGCGTCATTTAAGTTGCCAGTTTGGGATCATTTTGTCTTCCCTGTAACTTATAATGACGGATAAGGGTGGTGGACAAAACCGTTACGGTATGTAGGCGTTGTTTAAAGAGAAAGACACACGATAACGGCAATACATCGGCATGTCCACACATATGAAGAGACACCATCCCGGTTAAAATGCTTGAGCCACGCTACGAAATCCACTCACGCACCCACTTCAGTATGAAGCTTGTTCCTCTATGAAGAGGAAAAGACTGTGACCGCTTTCACCACGGAGGAGCTGTAGACACGCCCCCTCTGTGAGAGTCACACAGACAGGAGCTGTAGACACGCCCCCTCTGTGAGAGTCACACAGACAGGAGCTGTAGACACGCCCCCTCTGTGAGAGTCACACAGACAGGTGCTGCAGACACGCCCCCTCTGTGAGAGTCACACAGACAGGTGCTGTAGACACGCCCCCTCTGTGAGAGTCACACAGACAGGTGCTGCAGACACGCCCCCTCTGTGAGAGTCACACAGACAGGTGCTGCAGACACGCCCCCTCTGTGAGAGTCACACAGACAGGTGCTGTAGACACGCCCCCTCTGTGAGAGTCACACAGACAGGTGCTGCAGACACGCCCCCTCTGTGAGAGTCACACAGACAGGTGCTGTAGACACGCCCCCTCTGTGAGAGTCACACAGACAGGTGCTGTAGACACGCCCCCTCTGTGAGAGTCACACAGACAGGTGCTGTAGACACGCCCCCTCTGTGAGAGTCACACAGACAGGTGCTGTAGACACGCCCCCTCTGTGAGAGTCACACAGACACACACCTGGTGCAGGTGCTGAGAGAAGCATCAGAGTGAAGCTAGACAGGCCCAGTAGTAACAGTCACTACAGAAAGGTCGACCCTCTCCCCAGACAATGGAGATATTCTCATCTTTTTGAAAATAATGTCACAATACATTATACAGCCAGATAGACCACGTGAATGTTAAGCCATCAAGATGATATCATCTAATCATTATTACATATGTACATTGTTTAAAGCTGTATTTGATGTTGTAGCTAGCTTGTTGAGTGGGAACTAACTGCTTTAACGCTATAAGCTGCTGGGTAGTGTAGTTCATAGTGGTGGAAGAAGTGGTCAGATAGTTAGCTATAAGCAGCAGTACCACAGTGTAAAAATAGCCTATAGTCCTGCATTCAGACGTTTTATGAGCAAGATATAGACTACTATAAATTTATATTTTTTTAGAGATGAATTGCCATTTAACTGTAAACCAGCTTTTTACTCAACATGATGTCAACATTCTCCAGTATGGCTGACTGACTGAAAAAATGTAGTTTTGTCTTACAAAGCTAGAGGATAAAAGGCAGGAACTATTTCTTAAAAACATAATATGTGCAGTTCTTGTGATAAATTCAACATTTCTTGTCATTTAATTCAAGGAAGAGGCTTTAAATTCTCAAGGAATACAAACCGGAAGTAGCGTTGTTGTTGCTGGCGAAACAAAAGTAGCTTGATGCTAACTGCAAACATACTAACTTAGCTAGCTACATATTATGCTCAAAATGTTCTTGTGTTGACGGTGACGAAGCAAATACTACACGCAGGCACACAACGTTCAACAGACACGCTTACTTGTAGGTTAAAAACGCCGGCCGGCTTCTGCAAATCGTTTTTAGCTATATTCCAAAATTCACTTAAAATATTGATAAAAATGATCGTGTAATGTTTTCAGTTGATTTAATGGTGTTAAACTAAAGTTTAACTTCGTACCTTTCGAACTAAATATCGTTGTAATTATTAAAGTTAGCTTTGCCTTTACCAGAGTCGTTAAAAGGACGCTAACGCCGGTGAATTAGCCGTGCGCCGCTATTGGCCTAATCCGTCCAAACTTCTATCCATGTTGTAAACACTGGGTGCTGCTGGTTTTTCGGGGATATTCGCTTGTTACAGGTTCGCCAAAATTACCATTAATGCTGTCAACACATCCGGGAACGTAGTTCTGTCCTTCACAATAAGATATCAC
This sequence comes from Leptoclinus maculatus, assembly GCA_032191485.1. Lineage (NCBI taxonomy): Eukaryota > Metazoa > Chordata > Actinopteri > Perciformes > Stichaeidae > Leptoclinus > Leptoclinus maculatus. The sequence continues at coordinate 393,717 of JAVDOI010000088.1, read as the reverse complement.
GCTTCAACAACTCCACCGTCGCCCGAGCGTCGCCGAGTGTTCTTTCTGCTTTCTCCCATCAAAGTCACTTTCCTATAGCATTTAGACATGTAAACGTCCATATATATTCATGAAATTTGACACGTAGATTCTTTGATATGTATGAATTCATATTATTTACACTTGGATGGCGATCGCCGAAGAAAGTGCGTCACGACGGAATCGTTGGAGATAGGCCAATAGCGGCTAGCGCCGTCCGAGGCAGGCCATCGTTACGTTACGTTGATTTGACTATGCATTGTCCGTTAATGACCAGCGTCCCGTCATGCACGGATTCATGTATCTGCACCGTAGCTGTTCAACTGTAGAAGGCCCAGGCATAAAATGCACGGCCCGCCACTGTGTCACAGTAATGGTGAACATCATTGTGTATTTGAATGACATAACCTGACAGGAAGTAAACATTGACTCAAGTTGTTGCCGAGCAGTTCAGTTCAGTGTAAACAGTGGAAGCTAGCTCACTGGCTGTTTCTTTCTTTCAATATTGATCAAAGGACGAGGGCATCAACATACCTCATGTTGCACTTAAACTTAACAGAATTGAATATTCTTGAACGTTTTATTTATTTTTATTTATTTATTTCATCATATCTTCAATATTTTAGTTTTTATGTAAGACTATAGCCCAAAGTTCTTTTCTTTAAGTGTTCTTGAAGTTCTTTAATTAATAAATGGAAAGCAAAGTTATATTTGACTCCTCCCCTTTTCTTTGTTGATCCGAAGAATTATCCGAACCGTGACTCAAGAACCGTGATCCGAACCGAACCGTGAGGTTTGTGATCTGTTGCACCCCTAATACATATATATATATATATATATATATATATATGTATTTTTAAAAGGTTAAATGCCAACAAATATGGGTTGAAACTGAATATTTTGTAAGATAAAAACATGTTTTTATCAACACTTTTGGACTTTACAGCACTCTGGAGTTACTGGAGATGTTTGGATCACGAGTCACCACACTGTTAATACGGGTCTGGTAATCCCCATTACATACAATCAGTAGCCCAACCCCGTCTGTCCCACTGGACACTGAACGGACGGATGCGCCTGCTTTCTTTCCCGTCAAATCTGAGGTAACGCATTATCTCCCTGAAGCCGATGACATTGTTTCACGTGGGAAAGGTATTTCTTTGGACCGCAGTTCGCTCCACATCCACGTTCCTCCCGCTGTGCTAAACCTCTGTGGTCTCAGGATTTTCCACTGGTGTATAAAATGTCCAGCTGGGTGAAAATATTCCACCAGGATATTCAGCTCAATGACACTTTAAACCCCAGTCGCCCTCTCTTCCCCCGGCGTGTGCCTCTGTGCCGTAACATCACCCTGTCAAACAAACACATAAAAGCACTCAAAGGGGGCTCCGTATGAAGCCGTGAGATTACAGTTGGCTGATTCTGTTAGGACTGTTTTGAGCTCCCACCCAGTTGGATAGCTCCTTCCCTGTCTCCCGCCTCCTTGCATCAACTTGCAGCGGTTGAGTTGACACTGAAGAACATGAATAACTTTAATTGAATTAGTTTAAGTTGAAGGTGTAGCCACTGGTAATAACAATATGATACTAACCTAGTATTACCTATCTTGCCCTTTTTGTTTTATAACTCGATTCAGAAATCAAATCTGGATATTACAGGCGACAGACATCGCAGCTTTAACGTCATACAAACATCTGGGAAATCAGGCGGAACGAACTCGCCCAAAGGCCAAGTGAGGGCCGTGGCCGTGTGGGCGGATGGTGGTCGCTGTGTTATTGAATATCTAATATGTTTGAAAAACTTCACTTACAGATTAGCCTGGAGACCTATGGCAATTGATTTAGCTCGTTGCAAAACACGAGAATAATAATTCTGAAGGCAAGACACTGACAATGAATTCTCCCCCCAAAAAAGGCTAACGAAAAATACCAAGACGCATAACAATAACTGGAGTAGTATAAAAGGTTAATATGACCGGCATGATTGGCACTTCTAGTTATGAGCAGGTGATGGAGGTATATTAATAGATATATAATTATCATCTAAAGAAGGGTATTATATTTGCTCCACATCATGGTAGAAGTGAGAAACTTGAAAGAGAAAGTGAGCTTTCAACAGTGGTGCAAACTGCTGCCCGAGAGAGCCGAGTTCTGTCTGTTCCCGAACTCACAAAGAACCGTATTAGATCCTCCTTTCATCTCGGTACAGGTTCATTTTAATTCTCTGCATGACCAGCTTGTATGTATATATATATATGTATATATATATATATATATATATATATATATATATATATATATATATATAATGGATTGCTGAGCAATTCAAACCTGCTTTTTTGGGCTTCAAAGTCAGCAAATCGCCGTGTGAAGTCGGCACCAAGTATGCTGAGTTTTTCAGCAAACTGTGCACTTGGGAACACGGCGGTAGAGACCTGCTCTTTCATAGTTTGGCAGCACGGAAAATGGCTCAAGTTTTCTTGCAGCATCTGCGTCTCCCACAGGTGCAGCTTGGTTTTAAAAGCCCTCACTGCAGCGTACATGTCTGTGATCACATGGCCTCGCCCCTGAAGCTGCAGGTTGAGCGCATTGAGATGGCTCGTGATGTCACACAGAAACGCCACTTCACACCGCAACTTTTTATCCCGGAGCTCTGTTGTGTCTTTCCCTTTGCTTTCCATGAACTGACAGATCTCCTCATTCAACTCCAAACATCTTTTCAGCACTTTTCCTTGGCTTAGCCATCGCACCTCTGTGTGATAGGGCAAGTCACCATATTCTGAACCCAACTCCTCCAGAAAAGACTTGAACTGGCGGTGATTTAAACCTTTGGCTCTTATGAAGTTAACCGCTCGTGTTATGGTGCTCATTACATGTTCCATGTTCAAGGCTTTGCCACACAGCGATTCCTGGTGTATGATGCAGTGATAAGCTGTCAGCTCACCTGCGCCGTTTTCCTCCCACATCTTCTCCCGGATCCTGCCCACCAATCCATTCTTTTGACCGCACATCGCGGGCGCTCCATCTGTCGTCAGTCCCACAAGTTTATCCCAAGGCAGCCCCATTTCATTTACACATCTGGATACCTCTTCAAAGAGATCTTTTCCCGTAGTTGTGCCAAGCATTGATCTTAATCCCAAAAGTTCCTCTGTTACGCACAGACTTGAGTCCACTCCACGGATGAGAATTGACAGCTGGGCAGTATCAGAAGTGCCGCTGCTCTCATCCACAGCAAGGGAGTATGCGATGAAATCTTTTCCCTTTCCCTCCAGCTGTTGTTGTAGATTGGTGGCAAGCTCACGTACACGATCAGCAGCAGTGTTTCTGCTCAGGCTCACATTTGAAGATGCTTGTCTTTTATCTGGGCACACGACGTCGCAAACTTGCATCATGCAGTTTTTGACAACTTCTCCCTCGGTAAAGGGCCGGGCTGATTTAGCGACCTCTGTTGCCACAATAAAACTAGCCTTTACAGCAGCCTCACTTTGTGATTTGGCTTTTGTGAACATAGCCTGCTGTGACACCAGATTTCTTTTGAACTCTTCTACCTCCTGGAGCCTCTGTTTCATGTCCAGATGCTTGTACCTGTCGTGGTGTTTCGCTTCATTGTGTCTTCTTACGTTATATTCTTTCATTACAGCCACACCGTCTCCGCACACAAGACAAACAGGTTTGCCCTTTATATCCGCGAACATATACTCTGCCTCCCACCTGCCTTGAAAACCTCTGTTTTCAAAGTCCACCTTTCGTTTAGCCATTTTTTGGGGAGTGGGATAGCTGAACGTTGGCCACAGGTGACTAGCTCCATAAAGCTGCTGATGAGCGAGTAGTGCAAGGGCTCGCGCTTGCAGGCCCTCACGTGGCAACGCACTGGCAGTGCATTGTGGGATTTCTAGTATTAGTGGTGCGTGCAATATACCAGCAGGCCAGCTCTAATAGTATTTATCCTGCGGGACAAAAGATAATACCACCGCGGGCCGGGTTTGGCCCTTCAACACGAGGCACGACAGACAAGCAACACCTTTAAAACCGCTTACCTTTCACAAAGGCTCTTCCTCAACCTTTCCAGACGACCAGCCATATCCCGAAGCTCCCTCCTTCCCTCACCACGCTTCGTCGCTAGCAACTTCGGCTGCGTTTAGCCACCCACGTTCCCCGCAGCTCTTGATAACCATTCTCCGTCAACCACAAAGCCATCCGCCCCCGCCTTCCAACAGCCCGGGGTGAGATCCCAATTTGTCATCGCATCCTTCGACCCTAATCCTCTCACTCTTCACCCCACGCCGCTCTCCCGACCGCCGGAAAGCCAGGCGCTCGAACGACCGGTGAAACCACCGCGACCCTCATTCACCATTCCGAGGCTCCGACAGTCTCTGCATATCTCTCCATGACCACGTCACACTTGACGAAGCACGTCAACCGAGCTAAACTGACACCAGTTCCTCTCCTCCCGGAACGTCATCTCCTTCTTCCACGACGAACACACCACCAAGCCAGAAGACATCCAGCTACAGTGACAATCGGTCCTTGGCCGCTTGAATTCCCCCACACCTTCCTCCACGATCTACGAAACGCATCCCATAGTCATAGTAGCCATTATTTTGGGGCATGAACGGCCCATTAAAGACCATTGCCATCCACTCAGACTATAGAGCAGATGGCATCCTCAACAACGTCGCCCCCCAAGCACTCATCGTAGCTTTCGCGACTCCTTCAGCCTTCCATTCCTGTCACTCGAGATCCTTCCGCCCACGAACTTCAGTCACTTGTCCATTTCCCTCCTTAAGGTCAAGCCCTCCACCGTACAGGTTTACATAAGCGGAATTAACTTCTACACAAACTGTCCTCAGGGGCTCCGTGCCCAGCCTACCCACTCACACGTCGCCATGCTACTCGAAGGTCCGTAAAGCCAAACTACGCCTAAACGGTCATCTGTCTCCCTTCATGGACAAAGCATTAAAGTCCTCGTTCTTGCCAGCTTCTTTCGCTGCTCCGAGTTCACCGCCTTGAACTCCAACCATCATCCGTCCCGACACGCCACCGCGTCAGACATCACATCCATCCTCCCGACCCGACACAGTCGTCTATCACCTCAAATGCCCCAAGACCAACCAATACGGTCCACCTCAACTCATCTACCTTTTCCGACCAGACTCGTACTCAAGTCCGTACGAACCCATCCGCGACTACTTAAGCTCAAGTTCAGCCTGCCGAACTCCCCCACAAGATCCCCTGTTGCGGTCTTGGGCTCACCACCACTTTCGCCATATCTTGGCCCGATCCAGAATACCTTAATAACCTTAATAATTTGTATAGGTTGTGCTGTCCTCACTAAAAGTTGTTTTAGGAAACGTAGTTTTCAGCTATACAGCCAGCTTGACAATATATTTCCCAGCACCGTATCCTCCAAGGAACAGACAGGTTGTTGTATTTGGTTTAATGGTGGAAAATATGTAATATTTTTGTAAAACTGAAAAAGAGCACAACAATACAAAAAGTAAGTGGCTTTGTAAGTACTTAATAATATCTAGTACTTCAGTATAAAATGCTACTAGCACAAACCAAAGTGTACAGACATTCAAATGTATTTCAATATACATAAGGATGAGATACAACAGCAAATCACATTTACACAAGCACTAATGATTTAACCACTAGATACTAATACAGACATGTGTAGTTGACAGTAAACTAACATCATCAACAATACTGTAATCGAACCAAAGAAATATGAATGTAAACATGTTAATATAACTGTAAATAGTAGCACACTTACGGATGAAACCGATTTTGTGGACTTCAAGGCACAGGATTATACGGATTGAATGCTGAGATGCTCACTCAATGAGTCCATGAGCACACGGCACTTCTTGAACATCACTTCCTGTTACTCTGACTATTTACTATTAGCTCACTTCCTGTTCAGTGCAGCTATTCACAATCGCCACTAGGTGTTGCTAAAGGCCATATAAAATAACCAATACATTGATTCCAATACACAGGTGTTCTTCTCTCTAATCGCAAACATGGTCCTCTTTTAACCCTCCGTGGACTGAGGATGTGCTACTACTGTAGTAAAGCTTTTCAATGTGATGAAAAGAAGCTGAGGGTTAAACCAGCCTGGATGAGGAATGGGTGGATCAACAAGGGGTATGTATTCTTCAGCAAGAATTAATTAAAGATTTAATGTCGGTCAACAGTAGTAAGCTATACTGGCTAATGTTAGCCTCAAGGGCTGGGATGTTTAGCATTGCTGTGGACCAAACATCGATAATGACCAAAGTCCCGGACCAGATTTCCTCTCCCATTGTCGGCAGGGGTGATTCGAGGATAAATAGGTTCAAAACCCCTGTGGTCTCAGGGTTTTCCACTAGTGTATAAAATGTCCAACTGGGTGAAAATATTCCACCAGGATATTCTTGGCAGCCACTGCTTTTTACCTTTATTGTGACGTTGGCTTTTCTGATAAAAAGAATGGATAATACACGCAGTGAGAGGGATGAAGCTGCAGACCTATTTTCATTTGATTTCATGTATATGTTTCAAATACATAGTGCAATATTATGTTTTGAATTGGTATTTCAAATGTGAGAAATTGCGGAAATATGGTTCTTTCGTTGTTAATTTTGGCCACTCCGAGTACCCGTACCGTAACAACACCAATAGACAACCATCAAAATCCAAGTGGAGGAGGTTTTAGCAAACAGTAGCTTACTTGACCCGCAGTCAATATGTGGCAGGCGAGCGGCCTAAACATTTTATTCAGCATTCGGTTGTACTAAGCTCCATCCTCTCTCGTCACTTCTGTTTACAATTAACGACAGTTTAGCTTTTGGTTTCATGAATTCTGCTTGTATCAAGCACCTTACATCGATATGGAGAGAAGTGAGAAAGTAGTGGCCTGGAAATATCTTAAGGTCCGGAAAACCTACATGTGCTCACAAATGACAGATAGCATAACAGGGTTTGACCAGTTACATTGAGTCCAAGGTGGAACATTTACATGGGCTACAGGGTTTAAATACACTGGGAGGTGTAGGTGATTGGACACAGGAGGATTCAATCAGGGGCGGGGCAGACAATTACAAAGGAGGGAAAACATACAAAGGCAGGAAGTGAAGTGAACACAGGACAGAACAGGAAACAAACTTAACCAAAACCAAGATTGTGACAATAAAGTGGAGTATGCTTTAGGGCGGGCTTACTTTGATTGACAGGTGGGCGACGCTACCAGAGGCGTCTCACTTCTCCGCAATCCAAATATGGTAACGTCCATTCATTGGTTGCGGAAAAAACAACATGGCGATGGCCGCAATCCAAGATGGCGAAGACGAATTGCCAAACTCAAGGCTTCATAACGGCAGTCCCCAAACCAATGGGTGACGTCACAATGACTACGTCCACTTCTTGCATACAGTCTATGGCGTGTACGTTGCTGTACAAGACAAACAACAGCATGAGAGAGTTCAGCAAAGAAATGATGACTCTTGCTTGATGGGAGGAAAAGGAGAACATGGGGGATGTTGGTAAGTCCTCAGGAGGAGGAGGGACCAACATTACAATTTTGTTGCTGTAGGGTTTGTATGCTCTCTGCACTCTCCAACGGCATTAAATCTAGCCAACTTTGCACATAATAAATCTTATAACTCGTTAAACAGCATTGTTATAGTTGCTAGTACGGCTTTAAAAAGTCTTGTTGAAAGTTATAAAGACATGATCGATGTACCGTGTATGATGTGTTTTCATGCTGACAGTGGACCCCTGTGAATCACGAAGGTCCTCGTGCTAATAAAGATGATGGTGGAGACTCACTGAACATGGGCAGCCCTGCATCCTCCGACCAGATGGAGAAACCTGACTCAGGGACACAGTCACAAACCGAGCAGCGTACACATTTATATTATGTTAAAAACTGTGACGAAGGCCACAGCTTTTAATTCCAACAATGAGCTAGAAACTGTGTTCACATACATAACTGACCTCATAGAATTGACTATTTTTAGGACTATGATCCCTTTAATGTCTTATGATTCCCAAGGCTCTTACCTCAGGGGTTCTCCTGACTCACTGACTCACTCAAAACAAAACCCTGTGACTCATGCTTGGTTGTTATTCTCACTTCACAATCATGTCTTTGTGCACCTAACTAAATATAATTTTCTTTTACTAAAGTACAAAAATGAGACATGTGTACCAATGAGCATAGTTGAATGCCTGTACATGTTCTCACTGTGCTCCACACAGTTCTCTTGCCAGCTACTTTACATGGGCTCGTTCCTCTAGTGCATGAGTGTGGAAGTTCAGCATCAAGCGGCAACCTCCGGTGTTGAGAAATGAAAGCCAACGTCGAAGTGCCAAAAAACTGCAGTTCCTCAAATGGCCACTCGAAGCCGGCTCCTAAAGCGAGTCAATCTCCATAGACCTTCATGTTAAAACGGTCTCTTTAGCTAATATACTGTGAAAATGGTTTGTTGGAGCTATCCGCTATCAGTGGACTTCTTCGATATTTAAAACCTCACCTCGATTGCTCCTAATTAACTCTCCATTGATACTGTTTTCGTCCTGAGCGCCACGAATAAAAAAAATGAAAAGAAACTGAAAACGTTTGTCCATATATACACAAAAACAATAAATTGCATTTTGTGACTATTTCACGACCTGCCATGATACTAGGCTGGTATACAAGCAGGGTCAGGACTTAAAACAGTCCAAATAGATGTGTTGAAGAGGGATATGACAAATCATTTGTGTTTGAATCATATTCACAGTAAAGTTGACCTTAGCTTCTCGTTACAACCCAGCTCGCCAGGGGGAGGAGAAGCAACACAGAACCAGTTGGACATAGGTCAAATAAAGTTATTTATAACTAAAACTATCACCCAGTCTCCAGGTAGTCAACAAATACTAACCTCAACCCAAACAACAAACATCTTCAATGTTTACAAAAGATGATTCTGTATGTTTTCACCATAACAGTCCTATTACAGTCCTATTACTCTCATCTATGACATTCGTCAGCAGCATCATTCATATAACTGTTGTGTTCTATTGCTCCGGAATGTGAACATCGCTCTGACTCCAAGGAAGCTGGTTTTAAAGTGTGGCAACACTAATCTGCTTCCAACTATCACAACCAGTCAACAGCCTGACAGCTTCAGCTGGCACGCCACATCGGTTCATGTGAAAATTGAGCAATCTAGTTGTAATCGTTCTAAATCAATCACCTCCTCTTCTCCTTCTTCAACTCTTGTTTCCTTTCCGTCCTGTGTGTGCATAATACTTGATGTTTGGAGCAAACTCTATCTCTTGCTGAGTTTGTTCCAAGTCATTGGTAAGATGACTTTAACTGTATTTCAATGGTTTACGGACTCATTTGTGTGGCTGTTCAATAGTCGTAATGAAACATTCTCGGAGTAACATTCCCAACCTTGTAGAAGAAGTATAATGATACTGAATGTCCTCATTCATTTTCTTCGCCCGTCGTCTATTTATTCCGTATCATTAGCTTCTGAAACTGTGCATTGTACATGATGTTCCTTTTCAGTGATTCACCCCGTCTCACGAGTTGCACTGTACTTGACCTTGTAGTGTGGGGGAAGACATACAAAGTAGTGTAAATGCAGACGCTGGGTGAGTTTCTCCTGACCAGCGAGGTGGATGATCACCCATGAGAAGTCCTCGTGCTTGGCTAGGCTCTAGCATTATTACTACAAAACACTGTGTGTGTGTGTGTGTGTGTGTGTGTGTGTGTGTGTGTGTGTGTGTGTGTGTGTGTGTGCGTGTGTGTGTGTGTGTGTGAGTGTGTGTATGTGGTATGTGTGTGTGTGTGCGCGTGTGTGTGTGTGTGGGGGGGTTAGTCACATGTCACAGGCAGCTGGCCGTGCAGATGAAATTGTACCTTCGTCCAACTCAGTCGATTTGAAAACCATTTCTCTCTTAGAAGAAAGATATCGATACGTATTAGGAAACAGAGGCAGAGTGAAACCGATAGAGTGAGAGTGAGACTACGTCTCTTTCTTCTTTCTCTCTTTTGCACCAATCAATATTTTCATACGACGAGGGCTCACCTAACTATGTGAAATGTGAAAGGGCTCTCTCGTAGCGACAACCCAAAAGAGAATTTTCAGCCAAACTCAACAGTTCAGCTAAGCTTTAAACATTCTCTACGATATTCGGAGCATTGATATAGCAGCAAACAACCAATTACTATGCTATAATGTAACGATATAGTGGAGTAATGTCTACTTGAGCAGAGAATGGGAATGGAACCACATACACCTGCTTGCGTGCTTTCACATCGTGCATGAGCAGCTCCGTTTAATCAGGAGAGACACTGCTCGCTTTTCCAATTTGCCGAATCCGCCACTTAAACAGCAATACGTCCTAAAAGCACTTGCATCATCCGCTATGAATGGTTTAAAATGAGGCCCAAAGTGTACCAAATCTCAGAGCGAGTGTGTTTGTAAGTGAGGGGATCGTTTGTGGCGGTTAAGGGAAGGGTTTGGCATTATAATCATGTTTCATTCCATCACAGGTGCTGAGGAGAATCCAATAATGGCATTTTACTAAACCCAACCAAGGCAATTCAAAACATTACATAATGCGTATTTTCATCAGAACATTCTAAATATCTACAAAAGGAAAGTAAATGAGTCATGTTACTGTTTCTGTCTTTATTTCTCTCTGTCATCTACACCCCCCCCCCCCCCCCCCATCCACTGTCTCCTCCCCCCTCATCCACTGTCTCCTCCCCCCACCTCCCCTGTGTCTCTCCCCCTCAATCTCTCCATGTTTTCCAGTCGTCTTTGAAATGAGGACAGATACTGTAGGGTTGGGGGGGTGCGCCAGTGAGCTCCATAGAAAATGTATTAGCGGCTCTGATGTTGGCCAAAAACTGTGATTGCTCAAGCACTTTTTTCATGGTGAGATGTCAAATGGATGTGTCACGCTTGATGAAAATAATTTGCACTCAGTTTCCTGTCCCTCTCTGTTCCTGTTATCAGCTGTGTGTGTGTGTGTGTGTGTGTGTGTGTGTGTGTGTGTGTGTGTGTGTGTGTGTTTACTTGAGCTACCAAGCCATCTGCATCAGTATTTATGCATTGAAGCAAAAATATTCTCATATATTCATTCACATCTGGGCATGTGTGTTAGTGTGTGGACATGGCTATGTGCCTTTACATTAATGCACATGTATGTATGTTTGTGTCACTGTGTGTGTGTGTGTGTGTGTGTGTGTGTGTGTGTGTGTGTGTGTGTGTTTGTTTGATTCAGCATCACTTTCATGGTTGAAATGTCTGAACCAATTTTTCATAACCCATTTCCAAATCTGCAGAGGACAACTCTCTTCACAACAACTCCACTTCTCTCTCATGACCAGTGAACACTCAACGAAACATTTGTGATCTCTAAGAGACACAAACAGGCAATCAGAGATGAAAACAGCTGTGTGATGTAAAAAACAATGATTGTTTGACTCCATAGTAACCAAAGTAAATATTAGACCCAGTTTTCACAAGCCACCTATCTTCCAAACAATCTGACACTAAAATGGCATTTTTCAGATGGACAAATCCTGTGAAAATGAACTTTGTTTGAGACCTTTCTCTGTCTTAGCAGCACACTTAACGTTGGCAAACGCCCTAGCAAACTCATTTTCGTAATGCTACATATGGCTGTTAGCTGTGTACTATTTCAAACCTTTGCTAGTGCTTGTAATGCATCATTTGTTATAGAGTATATCAATTAGTGCACAGGCAGACAGGCAGACAGGCAGAAAACCCTTTTCCTCTGAGCATTTGATTTGTTGGATGCTGGCGTGATGTTTTTGAAGAAGATAACCAACCCAAACTCAAATGTGTACTCTGCAGAGTGTCTTTGGGTTTTTACCTCCACTGCATTACTTTCCTGTTTGATCAAACCATCCATTCACACACCTTTGTGAACACCTCAACCTTGTAGATGTCACTCGTTTGATTCGACGGGAGTCCTGCCCCCGATTGCTGCCACAGTGATGTCGCAGTGTGTCGGTATCAGACGCCGAGGGGCTTGGACGAAGCGTTGTATTCGAGTAGTAGGGAGTGAGAACGAGTTGTATTTATCACAAGCATGTTGTATTGGATTGCATGGGACTGTAAATGGTGTCTAATTTGTATTGTCCTCAAGTAACTGGTCATTGTGTTTACTTCAATATATTGAACATTACACTAGATGATAAATGATCAGTATGATCATTTCATTTCTTTATTTATTCAAAAACCCACAACAGTCTGCTTCAAATGCAATAAAATAGACTTAAGCACTACTCTAATCGTTGTCTACACTTTGTGGAGGGTGTATGCTTGCAGGTTGTAAAAAAACAACCCTCCAGAGGTCCCCGTGTCCCCAGGACAGATGGGATATATTATCCCTCTATCGTTTTGTGGGTCCGCCTTCAGGTCTGCTCCTAGTTGAGTAACTCCACAGGGATATATCCGAGTGTAATATGTCTGAACTACCTCAACTGGCTCTTTTCGATAAAGGATCCGGTTGGGAAGCCAATACTCAGTTAGCTTGAATGTGATTATGGGTTAAAAAAAGCCCCGACACATAATCCAGTGAGTTCTTTGGATTAGAAATTTGAAGAAGAAACACTGTGGTCAGAGAAAAGGAATGCGTGTTGTATTTTTGCTTAAACATATGCAAAAGGCTTCAAATCAGTAACAATTGTTCCAGATAGCTCAGCCCAGTACACACAGATTAATAGTGTAAGTGTTATTTGGTACCAGAATAGGCTTCTTCACAGTGAGCTGGAGCAGCTGCAGTCTGTAAGAAGCTGTTTTTGTGACGCCAGACTTTGGTCACAATGGTCCTGATGAACCACTCCCCAGTTTGTGTCAAGGTTGGGAGGGGTCGTCCACAATCTTTCCTGCCTGCCTTAGGTTCCTGGTGGGACAGCAAATTGTAGCCAAACTCCCTATCAGCAGAGCGAATGATACGCTTCAGTCTGCTCTTGTCCTTGACAGTGGCAGCAGCGTACCATATGATGATGAAGCAGGTGAGGATGGACATGATGATGTTGGTGTAAAAGTGCACCATCATTGACTTTGCCATGTACATCCTTTGCCGTGCTTTCTTGGTGAGGGAGCTTCAATTTCACCACTTGAGGTCCTGGGTGGTGATTGTACTTAGGAAGTGGAAAGGGAGTCACACAGGGTGACGATCACAGCCCGGTTCAGAGACTGCAGCAAAACAGGGAGACAAACGAGCTGGCTGCTAAGAAGAAGCAATTTTTTTTTGTATTGGAAAGTATTGAAATTAAGTTGTTTTGACCACACCAGGTCACCAGATAGTCAACCTGTAGGCAGATTCATCCCCACCAGAGAGTCCAATGAGGGCGGTCTCCTCCGCAAACTTGACTGACAGATGACTGGATGTGTGGCTTTTGGTAAATAGGGAGAAGAGTAGAGTGGACGCAGCCTTGAGGGGAACCAGTACTGATCGAGTCAGCTTCAAGTGCTGCTTCCTGTCAGACAGGAAGTCAGTGATCCACCTGCGGGTGGAGTCAGGCACGTGCAGCAGGGAGAGCTTGTCCTGTGAAGGTATTGAGGGTGGAGTTGAAATCCACAAACAACATTCGAGCATAGGTTACTGAGGAGTCCAGGTGCGGAAGATTAAGTGGTGGGCCATGTTGTGACTGCATTTGTTTGTAGGCATACTACAGGGGGTCCAGGAGTGCGTCGTTGAGGGTTATGAGGTGGGACAGGACAATTTGCTCAAAGTACTTTATTACCACAGAGGTCAGGGCAATACGTCTATAATAGTTAAGACCTGTGGTTCTCTTTTATTGGGGGAAAGGGGAAGATAGTGGATGTCTTGAACCAGGCTGGTACAAGGCATGTCTCTAGTGTGGTGTTGAAAATGTCTGTGAATACCAAAGACGTGGATCAGCGCAATGCTTTACAGTGGAGGGAGAGACTAAGTCTGCTGCTTTGCGGGGGGTTCAACCTTTTGAACAGCCTGTTAAGATCCAATTCAAGTATGAAAAGGGTCGTTGTTGTGGTGGAGGAGGAGGGGCCCCTGATGTAGAGGGGCCAGGCACAAGTCGTTAATAAAGAGGCTGGCTATTGGTTTGCATTTACTAATTTGTCTGAGAACCATACAAAAACTGAATAATGTGCTTTGAGCTGATGTTGAAGTATCTCAGAGTGCAATCATAGCCTCTCTCACTGCCTTGCTGAACTCCAGCTCTTTAAACCGACCCTGGTCTCCATGTCCTCCTTTTCCAACCTAAGCTGTCTATGCTTAGCTGTGAACCAGTTTATCTTAGTTCATGCTCATGCTAGTGTTGTTAATTTGATCTCATATAGCTGAAAGATCAGATGGCAGATGTCTATCTAGACTTTTGAATTGGAAAAAAAAATAGAATTGTAATGAAAATAAGTACAAGTTGATGGATATCCTTTTTGTGAATGTGGCTCTGTATTTCTACTGCTTCACTGCCTCAGCAGTCAGCTATTAGAGCAATGAGTCATCGGCTGAAGACAGAGGGACACATGCACACACACACTACAATCATCGCAAGAATACGCGAAAATAGCATCTTTCGTCTTCCTTTTTTTGGTGTGCCACTTTATGCTTTCTTTGACAGATGACAGTGCAGAGAAGCATAAGTAATGGGGGAAAGACGGATGACATATGATGGGGATCCTGGACAGATGGCAGGATGGCATCTTAAATAACGTCCACATTCCCCATTGCGATGACCATGTTCCCTGAATGTATGAATGAATGAGTTGTGTCTGTTTATGGCAGCTGCAATAATTGTAGTGTCTCAAATGCTCAACACTTCAGCACTGAGATCCCTTTGCGGATACATTGTATTCTATAAAAGGCTGAAGTTTTCGGTTACGGCTTCCCTTTACCCGTTACTGAGTGGGATATACCTGACATTAACAAACATCTTTAATATTTATTTATTTTATATGTTTTATGACTTTAGACTTTCTGCAAGGACTTGTGATGTGACTTGATTTGCCCTCAAGGACTTCTTACTTGACCTGTCTGCAATAACTTGTTACTAGACCTGTCCCCAAGGACTTGTTACTAGCCCTGTCACTAAGGACTTGTTACTTGGCCTGAGCTCAAGGAATTGTTACTTGACCCGTCTCCAAGGACTTGTTACTTGACCCGTCCCCAAGGACTTGTTACTTGACCCGTCCCCAAGGACTTGTTACTTCACCTGTCTGCAAGGACTTGTTACTTGACCCGTCCCCAAGGACTTGTTACTTCACCTGTCTGCAAGGACTTGTTACTTGGCCTGTCTCTAAGGACTTGTTACTAGCCCTGTCGCGAAGGACTTGTTACTTGGCCTGAGCTCAAGGACTTGTTACTTGACCCGTCTCCAAGGACTTGTTACTTGACCTGAGCTCAATGACTTGTTGCTTGGCCTGTCTCTAAGGACTTCTTACTTGACCCGTCTCCAAGGACTTGTTACTTGACCCGTCTCCAAGGACTTGTTACTTGGCCTGAGCTCAAGGACTTGTTACTTGGCCTGAGCTCAAGGACTTGTTACTTGACCCGTCCCCAAGGACTTGTTACATGACCTCTCCTCAAGGACTTGTTACATGACCTCTCCTCAAGGACTTGTTACATGACCTCTCCTCAAGGACTTGTTACTTGACCCGTCCCCAAGGACTTGTTACATGACCTCTCCTCAAGGACTTGTTACATGACCTCTCCTCAAGGACTTGTTACATGTCCTCTCCTCAAGGACTTGTGATTTAACTTGCACTCAAGGAAAGGTGATTAGACCTGACTTGATCTCACTGACTTGTATTCAAAAACAAAGTAAACACATTAGTGTCTCAATAGTTCCCTGTCCTGTAATGCCTTCTAGTTTTAAGCTCACACTAATCTATTATGTTTCAGTTTTCATGTTTTCAAAATGAAAGCCTTCTGGTTATTATTTTAACGAACCCATTTCACCAAAGTAGATCTAAATGTCAGAACAGAATTCCTGTTCATCCTAAAGGCAGCTCCTGCTATTAACAGCGAGATCATTAAATCAATGTACGATATAATCAAACCTCCATTAATCTCCGTCTCTGGAGAGGCTGTGGAGGATATCGAGGTGAAATTAATGCCTAAGATGTAGAATACAGAGTGGGCTCCGAAGTAAGGCGCCAAATCCTTGAACAGAGGAAGACATTCATGAGAGAGGAGGAAAGAAATGCCTTTGATGTGCAGTAAATGCATTAACGTTCTCCCATTTCTACCAGGAGGTAATTGGAGTGTTGGTTTGCTGAGGTTTAACTTTCAGCTGAGGGTTTTATGGTAATTGATTTAATAATAAAATGGGTTAGTGCCTCCCACCGATAAAAAGGCTTAATCCTTAATCCAAATGTAAACAAAACACATTTATCTTCAAAATGTGCGTAAACAGAGGAGGAACATGTATTTTAAGATACGATGGTTTGAACAAGATGATGAGATATTTCAGTGTCTGAAGAGATGATGTGGGAGAGGATGCTGTCAAAAAGAAGTTTAATTACATGATTGTGGGATTGACTAATCTATCCATATTTCTGTCTCTCTCAAGCAGAAGCACATACTCATACATGCAATGAGAGAGAGAGAGAGAGAGAGAGAGAGAGAGAGAGATAGATAGAGAGAGAGAGAGAGAGAGAGAGAGAGAGAGAGAGAGAGAGAGAGAGAGAGAGAGAGAGAGAGAGAGAGAGAGAGAGAGAGAGAGAGAGAGAGAGAGAGAGAGAGAGAGATAGAGAGAGAGAGAGAGAGAGAGAGAGAGAGAGAGAGAGAGAGAGAGAGAGAGACAGAGAGATAGATAGATAGATAGATAGATAGATAGATAGATAGATAGAGAGATAGTTGCACTTCTCCTACTGTACTGATACTAGTCGTTTACTGTTCCTCAGATTTCAAAACTTTCCAAAGGTCAAAGGAATACTTTGATAAATTGTGCTATAAACCATTAACCAGTTTATTTAACACATGTTTTACACAGCTGCCCTGAATCTTAATTGTGTTCATATCAACCTCATGTCACGCTTGCAGAAAGGCACAATGCTACATGCTACGTGGCTAATGCTGTAAAACGACTGGTCAGGTTTCGGCCAGTTGTGGTTCAGGACACTTTTCATCCGGGACATCGCTGTCCGTGCTCCGTCTGAAAGTCACTCAGCAGTGTCATTTCATTTAAGTTATTTTTTAACTTAAATATTTTATTCAGGGTTTTTTTGTAGCAAAGAAAAACAAATCCCAAACAAGTAAAGGAATAATAATAGTAAATCATGCACCTGGCAAAGAAAGACCAAAAAGATAAATAAGAAAAAAACAAAATACATCAAAACCACCATGCAACACGCCAACAACATTCTCCGTCACTCGTGTCAACCATCATTTCAGGATCAGATATCAAAATGATATATTGGAAGGGTTCTATACACAGCATTATTTATGTTAGGATCGAGATTTGCACAGATGAAGTAGCATCCTGTTTGAAGAGAGGACCTGTCTTCTTAAAAGATAATGAGCATCAACACTGAACAGAGTCCATTTTGTCCATCTTGCTATATATGTGTCTGTTCTTAGTCTCAGAAGGAAAGTCAGTCTTTCCATATTGTGAATTTCTTAATCCAATTTTCTCCTGAAGGTGGTCGGTTTGTAGCCACTTACGAGTAATTGCTTTTTTTGCTGCCACCGTTAATATTTTCAGGAGGTATCTGTCATTTCCTGTTATTCCTTCTGGTAGATCGCCCAAATAAAGTGACTTGCATGTGAATAAGATCTGCTGGCCAAGAATATGCTGCATAGTTCTCCAAACGTTTTGCCAGAATGTTTGTATGTTGAGGCAGCACCAGAAGATATGTGGTGGTTTGCACAACCTCCAGCATGTATGGTTTATTGTGGTTCAGTAAGTCTTCATTTTAGGGGTAATGGGAAACGAACAAGGTTCTTCCAGCCAATACATAGACCAGGAAGTAGAGAACGCGGTTTCACACATATTCTCATATTGCTGACTGGGTATTTGATCTTCTGGTTCTCTTCCACCTCTCCTTGATGTATGTTGTGGTAGTTCCTCTGCCCTTTGTGATAAAAAGTTAAAGTAAAGTTTATAAATGACTGATTTAGAGCTGCCAATGTATGCTGTACTATTAATTGTATTATTTCATTAGGTTCCATAGTAGTTCATGAAAAGTACTGCTGTAACTGTAGATATCTGAAGAAATCATACTTTTCTAAATTGTATTTTTCCTTCAATATCTGGAAACTTTGTAATGTGTTTATCTCCGTTATTGTGCAGAAAGCAGTAATACCTTTGGTCCAGTACCTGAAGCAGTGTCATTATTAAACCATGTAACGGTCAATAACAACCGCTCAATATACTACGTCCCTTGCTCTGCGTGTCGCTCGTTGTGCTACGTCAGCATTCATATCCATGGTTTGCAGAAACGCAAACTTATTTATGCCAATTTTTTATTTATTTTTTTACCTGGCGGTGCAACAACTTTTTAGGTAGACAAGTATCTCCTCAATCAATACTTTTGATCCTGGAATAATTTACAGCATCACTCAAAGAAATTCAACACTCATTACTCCATTTAGGGACAGAAGCATGTTTATTTGGAGCTTTTGATTTTGTTTAAAAAGCATAATCAGGAGCAGGAAGAGGAGTCAGGAACAGCTAATGAATGCCAGGCAGAGT
>JAVDOI010000088.1:295000-372500 GCA_032191485.1 Leptoclinus maculatus | reverse complement strand
TCCATCGATGAGGCTCTTGCAGCTGTGGAGCTGTCCAGTGCTGATCCCACTGAGACACGAGGCTGCTTCAGCTCTGTCCGATGTCGAGCTGGTTTGAGGATGACGTTGGTCCGTCCAGCGACGTTGTCCAAGGGCGGTTAAAAAGATTCTGAAATGTTTTCACTTGATGAGGATGTGGTCAGTTCAATTGAATCTCTTTTCTCAGATGTGCAACACGACATCGATGTCGGGTATTCTCCACCGATTAGAATGACGTTGCAGAGCCTTGCTCTAGTTTATGGAGATCACCATGCATTTTAGCCGGTTCTGAAAAGATTTCCGGAAGGTGAATGGGGTCGGGAAACCGAATTGTTAGAGATATCTGCATTCGTGACTCGCCTTCTTGCAATAAACAGTGATGCGTAACGCTCCTGCCACATTTCAGCGTTTCGTCAATACAGTGTTGTCAGCTTTATCAGCCTGCAAAGATTATTTAGATGACATTGTGGTCTATTACATTTGGTGGGATGATCACGTGAAACAAAGCAGTGTTTGGTGATGCCAATTTGACACTAAACCTGGCGGAGTTTGGCCAGAATACGGTGACTTTCTCGGGAAAGGTTGTAGGTCGAGGGCAAGTCAAGTTGGTGCATTCCAAGGTGGAAACTATCCTGTTTCTCGACGTTTGGCTATTACAGAAGCTTTTGTAAAAAATAATTCTGCTGTTGCGGCTTTTCTCACTGACTTGTTGAGTCCAAAAATGCGTTTTCACTGGTCCCAGAGTCGCCGGAGCGTTTGAGTGAGTAACAGCTTTCAGGTTTAAAGTCTCGGTACTCGTTCAACCGTCTGTTCAAACTGCTTGATGATGCTAGTGATGCGGTAGCGGGCGCTGTTCTGATGGAAGGACATGAAGGACATGATTGTGTGGAGCATCGGGGGTTGGGCAGCCTTAGGAAGGTCAAGGTTCAATTTAAGGGTCATGACTCAATCCAAGCAATTTATGTTCTGATACTGTAATTTGCGGCTGGCCTTCAGTGGTTAAGAAGCAGAGCAGAAACTGTAATGGCTAGTCAATTGTTTGATTCCAATTTGTTGCATGTCATACCTCTTCATGTCTGAACATTTCCTGTATTTATTCTGTGACCAAGGAATTAACGGAAAAAATGGGTAAAAAGTCATAAACATAAATAAACATGATTTCAGTAAACTTGATATTCACATATTTTGTCAACGATTTACATTTTTCACAACTTTCTTGTGCCACCATGTGCGTATCTGATTCTACATGGGGTCCCGACCCCAAGGTCAGGAAAGTAGGTCTGAACTGACAAATTAGTAATCATGGTTGGGTCGCCTGCACCAATGTTTAATTCACATGATGTGACGGTCAAAAGCAAAAAGGCAAACAGTCTGTGTAATGTTTGTGTTTGGGTCCTAGGGTGCATTCAGGCCTTTCGGCTTACATCTCTGTTGTCTCCGATTACTTGCCTTCCGGATTAAATGGCATGAACTTTGAATATATAATCAGATATTAGGTGCGTGGACACACACACACACACACACACACACACACACACACACACACACACACACACACACACACACACACACACACACACACACACACACACACACAGTCACAGATCCCAGAAGGAAGGTCGAGAATATAACAGAGAACTCAGGGGGGCCTGAAACCACAAGAAAGACTCAGGAAACAAGATGTGGTGTTTGAATCTCTCTCTCTGTGTTGTGGCAGTACTGATTCCCCAGATTTGTAGCTGATCGGGTAGAGGCCTGTGTCCTAGTTCCCAACCACATCATACAAACATATTTACATCGAGAAACAAATCTCACAAGTGCCCTCACAATGCCTCTTCAATTATGATAGAATGCATCTTCAATAATAGACAAACGCCCCTTCGATATATAGGGCATGTGTATAAAAGGGTTCTTCAATGGAAATAAACCAACTAAATAAGTTTAGGTTATCTTTAGACAAGCACACACTCCTGCATGAATAGCACTAAGGTCTGCCATGATGCAGGTGACCTATGGGTTCTTTAATATCAACTCCAGCTAGGTTTAAGAATGCTCAAAATGACCCTCAATCAGAGAAGTTAAGACCTAAAACCAGTTTCTGGCTAAAATGTGGTCTGAATTAAGTCAAGGAAGGATCGGAGTGGTCTGGGTGTGTCATCAAACCCTGCCACACTCCCCTGAACTAAATAAAGTAGCCCTTTGGAAAAATGTAACAATAAAAACATTTTTATTTATTGAACTATGTACAAGCTAGTTGTCCATCTGTCCCATTTAACTTAAAGCTGCATTCTCTCTAGTGTCCACCAGGGGGCGACTCCTCTGGTTCTATAGAAGTCTATGAGAAAATGACTCTACTTCTCTCTTGATTTATTACCTCAGTAAACATTGTAAACATGAGTTTATGGTCTCAGTCACTGGTTTCATAGTAACATTTTGGTCACCTAGTTCTTCAGCGTTCAGTTGCACAAAGCTCGAACTTCTCGTGTCACTTCTGGCTGCAAAACAATGTCTGATTAAAACGTCCGTCCACAAAGCGATGGGTGACTTCACGGTGACTAGGTCGGCTTCTTCAGTCTATGGATCAAACGCTACAAGGAGTTTTGGTTTGGTTTACATATATATATATATTCATACATTAATTGCCTCCTTTTTTAAAAGACACAACACATACAGAAGCAGCTTTGGAACTTTTTCGACAGGTGTATTTTTTCACTTTCAAAGAGCTAATTTATCCGTCTCTGTTGTACGCTAGGCTTCTGTATTCTTTGTACTGGAGGAACAGATGTGAAATTGTTGCAGATCTTTTCATCTGACTAAGACAATACAAACAGTACGAATACTTCTCCACATGTCAGCCTGATCCTTGAACAACAATACCTTTTATTACAGTCATTTATCAAAGACAGCTTCACCGCTGCTCCATAACTCTATTATACATTTTATGCACAGCAGGGAGCTGACATTGCCAACCTCAGCCTCACACTATCGGCTCCCTTGCAGCTCGGCTGTAGGTTAAGAGTCTCTGCTGCTGTTGAGGAAGGGCCCGAGCATTACTCATTCCCGCTGCTCGATAGGGCTCTCGAGACATCTTCCCTCCTCAGAGCTCGGGAAACTATCTCATTATTAAAGAGCAATTCCTCCAAAGCAACAAAGCCTTGTTTAATTGAACGTGTCAGCGGTGTCGGAGGATGGAGGAGGAAGTGAAAGACAAGAAGGAGAGAGCGTCGGGCAACGTCATAGCCTCCAGCAAAGCTCCAGGTCGGGCAGCAGAGGAGAGGTCGCTGACTGCGATGCAATTCCCCAACACAAAGAACACCGTTCAATACCAAGGAGCTGGGGAAATGGATCGGCAGCGCTCTCCGAGGAGCCATTGTTATTCGCTTCCTTGTATTAAATGAGAATATGAGAATAGAAAATAAGAGGAGATGAGATGGGGATGGGAGAGGAGGGTGGCTGGGTAAGATGGCGGGGGAGGAGAAATTGAAAGGAGTGGGAGAGGAGAAGAAATGAGAGGGAGAGCCATCTTTGAGGAGAGAGGGATGTCAAGACACTGAGAAGTGAGGACGAAATGGCAATTCTGTTTTTTCAAAAGATTCCTCTTGTGTTGTTATACGTATATAAGAACATCACCCGCACCTTTGAAATCAAACTGAAATTAGAATGTATTCTTTGGGACTATTATGGGACTAGGATTGCTAGCTTCCACTATCTGAATGGATCCCAAACCTAAGACGTGCACTCCCAAATGTTGAATGTTATGAAGACAGACTAGTTGAAAAGCGGGATTGTTCTGGTCCATAGAGAAACCAAGTGGCCTCATTCAGCCACGTCTTTCTCATCTGTCGGAAGCACGTTTTCTTTCCATATTCTAAGAGGAATTGTCATCTTCATCCACCTCGTCCTCCTCTTTACACCTCCTCACCTGACTTCCACCTTTACTCCCTCCATAAACCTTTTTAACCATCTGCCGTATTTGACAACTTGGGAGTGAGAACAGGCTTGTTAATATGGACTCCTACGCCATATTTTCTACACTGGTTAGTACATTTGAGTAATCTAAAAAGGGCTTTGATGCAATAGAGTTTATTCTTTGAGCAAGAAATAAAACCTCCAACACACCAGTGATGGAGGGGCCATCGAGCTGCCAACCTTATGGCTCAAGAACGACCCGCTCCACCCGCTGACTGAGACTTCCATAACCTTGTGTGTGTCAAACTCATCGAACTGACAAAAGATATTTTTCTCTCAGAACACTTTTAATCTGAAAGCTATAAATGTCTTAACAAGACTTGGCGTCAGGTTGTAGAACTGTCTGAGATCAGACACCGATACCCTCAGATGCATCTTGTATTGGCCCACTGGTGACACTATGGAATATTCTGCTGAGCAAGCATCTGCATTTGTTCCTCCTCTCATGTATGTGTTGTTGTTGTTACCTGTCTGTAGCATCATGTCTGTATGTAAGTAAGTAAGCTGAGGTAGAGAACTGAAGGTCATCTCATGTGTCAGCTGAGCTTGCACACTGCCATCACCATTTGGGTGGCTCATTTAATCTGTCAAACTCATTTTGCTTGCGTTCTGCGCATCGCCACCGCTCCGGCATCCACCTGTTACCCGTGGCGGAGTGGATTGATTCCTGTCAGCTTGAAATGATGGTGGCAGATGAGAAAAAACAATAGATCCTTATCAGTACTTGTCTGATATGGTAATGTGTCACTAAGGGTACCATTCTTGATTAAAGTTGCTGTCTTGGTGTCACCGGTAAAGCTGACGCAGCGGTGCTGTGATCTCAACATTTCAAGAGCCAAAGCTGCTGTCTTCAAATTGCCCGTTTTGGATGAGATTAGATTTATTTATTGTCATTTGCAGGTGCTGCAACGTATCCGGATACAATGGTTCGTATTACATCTTATGAAAAGGTACTCTTCATTTTTTTGTGCGTTTTCATACAAAAGCCGGCAACAAGTGTAAAGTTTCCTCTTGTTACATCATACAGTCAGTCTCTACAGAGGAGTCTACTCTGTTAGGTTCAGGCAAACTGTCCCTTGTGTGTTGACTCGTCCCCTACCCTTGCTGAGGCCAAGGTTGGTTGTGTCATCTGCATATTTAATAATGCTGTTGTTGTCCCGGGTGGACACACAGTCATATGTGTACAGGACGTATAGAGCCTGGTGGGGTTTTTCTGTGTGCCGATTTAGAGCTCAGCAGACACCTTGTTTCCCATCCTCAGTAGCTTTAAAAGTAAATATATTGTAGGTATAGTGCATGTGTGTTAGTGTGCACATTCACAGCTGCTAAAGTGAGGTAAACACCATTTTTATACCGACACACTTCCTTCTCATTCTCACCCCTCTCTATCTGTAACACACACATTGGGGGAATGGCACTAGGTGGTGTAAGCAGTTTCTTCTCTAAGAGTGGTCCAGGCTTTGATGTCACACAGCTATTTTTGTATGTGTGTGTGTGTGTGTGTGTGTGTGTGTGTGTGTGTGTTCAGACAGTGCAAGTCTGAATGCTCTTGTTATTTCGGTCTTCCCAAAGGCGGTACTTCACTTCACACTGACACTGCAGCATGTACACCAGTGCGCCTGGAGATGTACACACACTTTGTCCTGTACATATGAGTCCCGAGATGCACACGCACATGCTCAGTAAACAACGAAATCGTCGAAACCGAAGCCAAACAGTAGCTCAATAAACACACCGTGTGGATGATAGATGAAGTAATATTGCTACGAGGTTCTGCTCACAGAACATGACCAGCCAACTGTGGTTAACAAATCAACAGCAACACACAAAAACAAACCTCAAAGCTAAACAGAATGTAGCTGGAAAAGCCCAGGCACACACACAGACAAACGCACTTCTAATAATAAATCCACTCATGGTAATTCATAATGGCATCCAGTGCGTGTGTGTAGCAGGGTGAAAGTGTCACGATTAGGCTTTGCCTTCTGTGTTCTGTGTGTCTTTGTGTAGCTCCACACCCTCTTAACTCTACCTGTCAGTCACTCCCTTCACCTGCCTCTGATCATTAATCAAGCACTCCCTCCTCATCAGCACAACTCCCCTCACCTGTTCAAACCTGTACATAAACTCCTGCCTCTCAGTCACTCCTGGCCAGATCATTGCTTCATGTCTACCCGTCCGTGTTTACTCGTCCTGTTCCCGGTTTCCCCGTCTGCCTGCCCCGTCTCGTTCCTGCTGGATTTCCCCCTCGTCTCTTGTCTTGTGCTTGGACTCCCTGTTGTGTTCTGGTAACGTTCTCTATTTGTGTTTATTAAAATACCTGTTCACGCTAGTGATGGCGAGATGAAGCTTTATGAAGCATTGAAGCTTTCCATCCAATTGCTTCACTCATGGGCCGAAGCTTCATGGTGCTTCATTTGCTCTACTGCGCCATCAAGTGGACAATAAATGTAAAACAGCAGAGTGATTAAAATGACACCATGGCTTTGGTGTGAAGCATTGAATTGAATAAATTAATGAATGATGTTTGTGATGCGTGATACATAACTTATGAACTTATTAATATGGTGTCTGTCTTTATGATACAATGGCGGGGTCAAAAGGGAAAGTGGAAACAAATTGCGGAGAGGGTTGCGATGTGAGAAGTTTAAAAAAAAAAAGATTAAAGTTAGGAAATTTGACTTCTGCATTTAACCCATTCCCTAGCTTAATGGGAGCAGTGGGCTGCTGAGAAGCTCCACGTGAGCAGTTAGGGGTTCAGTGTCTCACTCAGGTTCATTTCGGCACAGGACATGTAGCAGCCAAGGATCGAACCGCCGATCTTGCAGTTACCGGATAACCCTCTCTACCCACTGAGCCACGGAAGAATGTGCTTGTGATATTTGGTCTGTGACTGTCCTTATCTTACTAGGGACAACATGTAACACGTAAAACATTTTATTCATTTTTATTTAAAAAATAACAACTACAAAGAGGCTCTTTCTTGCTGGTTCCATCGCAGAAAAAAGAAGCTTGAATAGTTTGCAAACAAACGCGCAGTAAAGTCCTAAGAACACAAAATGTGACCGGGGATTCATTGCGTTTCGCTGCCCCTTTTATTTCGAATCACACACCAAACCCGTGAACCATTTCCTGAATCAGTCACGTGGTACCGGCGGTTCGCGAGGCTTCGAACGTCACCACCTACGTCATCAACACAAGCCTCGATACGCGCCTCATAAAAATCTTCCTGGATTACTCGACACAAGCTTCGAAGCCTCGACACGAAGGACACATCACTAGTTCACGCTACTCTGCCTGGTCTGCGTTTGAGTCCTCCATCATGCCCCGTGACAGAATGTGTGTATACGTGTCTTTCAGAATGTGTAATTAATTAAACTATTCCAGTTGACAACTTTGATTTAAATAATGGGAAAAGCAATATTTTTAGATGAAATTAGAAATGAATTAGTATCAACCTCTATTTAATGATTTGTTAATTATGTCATTTTTGCACGGTTATGATGTATGCTACCCCGTAACGATATAATACAGTAGGTACCGGTTAGTTAAACGTAGGGCACGTTCACCAACCTTATTTAGTCTGGTTGAACTGAACCCTTGAGCTTTTCCCTCCTTAATGCGGTTTGTTTGTGTTGGTGTGAAACAAGAACTCAAACTCTGGTGCTGACCAAACAAGCGCTCTCTGGTCCGCATTGAGCGGGCGGTCTCGGTTCATTTGTGGTGTGAACACCATTTGAAACCAATAGCAGGAAGCGAAACCATTTCATTGGTCAAAAGTAGTAGCCTATTTGCTACCCCTAATTTGATGAATTTTGCTCTTTATTAGGCCAACAATGTGACAATAATTTGCTTGCTAGCACACCCCGCAATCCCTCCGCCTCGAGGAGACGGGTTGGGCATAAGGAGAGTGATGGACGGTCCGGTTAGACCCGGTGCTGCAGTCCTGCCCATTGGCTCATTTTGAACAACTTAATGCTTCATCAACAAGCTCTTGTGACAGCGCAGGAAAGCACATTTCTATCGCCAGACTCATTTTCTGTGTTAACCAATGTAGCATGAAAGCATGGTGGAATTAAAAAGCTAGCTAGCTGACTAGCGATCCGCTAAATGAGAATAGAATAACAACTTTGGTTCATCTACACACTCTGGTCACGGCATCGTAAAGCCAGATGACTGACAACTTCTTTCCGCTCATTTACTGCACGCTAACCAGCGTAGCATGAACACATGGTGGAATTAGCAAGCTAGCTAGCTTCTCCTTCAATTCATTAAATCCCTGCAGCCATCCGAAGGAAACAGGAATTTGCGGCGTCAGAGCGCAGTGCCATAACGCACAGCCTTTCACTGTGTTTACATCATTTAATCATGTGCAAATGACACCAGGAGAGCTAAATGATGGCAATTATAAAAAGTTACAATATATGGCACATATTGGGCTATATAATTAAGATCTGACTTGACCATATGTGTCATGCCGAGCTAAGACATTTGGTATTGTGGGGTGTAATGATCATTGCTAGGAGCTGCAAGCTGGCCTCTATTTTAGTTTTAGTCGTGCTGTGATCAGATTACTGTAATCCCTCATCACACTACATCTACAACCCACTGCTTTACAACCTGCTGTTTTAGTAAATGCTGAGGTCTGGCTCACACTGTAAACATTCAATGTAAGAGTCATTGAGTCATGACAAAACAACACACATCTAGACGCACACACATCCAGAATCCCCATCAAAAATAGGTTACCTAAGAACAGATGCACAGCTCACAGGAAATAGAATCCTGCCGCTGAAGCTTTCCTACAGAGACTGTGTTTGAATGTGACTCTGTGTGTATCATGTGCTTTTGTTACGACACATTTATGCATGCAAATACATCTGTGTGTGTGTGTTTCACCGATTTCAATTATTAGTTATGGTGGACTTATCCTGCATAAACAGATGAAAGGTTGGCATGCTAGACATAAAGCCAGTGGGGATGAGGATGGCATGTGTTTGGGTGTATTTAAGAGAGGGAGAGAGGAACATGAACTGTGAAAGAAGAGAGTGAGTAGTAGAGAAATAGACAAAGACAAAAATAGATTTGGATAATGGTAACCCCCCCCCCCGCCCTTCTGGTGGTACATTGTGTGTGTGTGTGTGTGTGTCTGTAACACACTTCATCCACCCCAATGAATCAAACTAAAGGTGTAAACGCCCTAGATGTTCAAATCAACCCATTTAAACTTTGCTTAAACGCATGTACTGTGATGGTTTTCATGGGGGTCTATGTAGTCTGGACTTTTTTCCCCGTGTTTATTTCTAAAATCTTTTATTTAATTGCA
The DNA here is from genome assembly GCA_032191485.1 of Leptoclinus maculatus. Lineage (NCBI taxonomy): Eukaryota > Metazoa > Chordata > Actinopteri > Perciformes > Stichaeidae > Leptoclinus > Leptoclinus maculatus. The sequence continues at coordinate 363,187 of JAVDOI010000088.1, read as the reverse complement.
ACATTTTAAAAGACAATTACATTGTAGTCTGAGATGACATTTTGCAATGAACCCTGAAACCCCAAAATATATTAAAGTGGATGGTTATGGTTAAGCAATCAATGAATCAAATGCTCTGACAAAGAAATCCAATATCGGGCCCAATCCCAACGTCCCCCCTAAAGCCTCAAACCCTGAACCCTCAAGGACTCACTGACGTCACCTGGTGAGAGACTGTGAGGGCGTGAGATGGTGTGAATGGGACAACATATCACGTTCCCATGAAAACAACAAATATGATGTTTAGTTTAGTTGTGTGTATTTGTATTATTTAATCCCTGATTTGAACGTCTTCAGGCTCTTTCCTCACAAGATGAGGTCATTTCATATAATCTCTTTACTCGTTTTTTTTTTTAAGACAGCTTCAATGACCAAATCAAATATTTGATGAATAAATAAATAAATATCCTCTGATTTCATGTATTTTTTTTGTTCCGTCTTTAATCCTTAATGTTTCTGAGTAAATGTAATAATTTCTATTCAATTTATTTTTGTTTAGCCCAAATTCACAAATTTGCCTCAGAAGGCTTTACAATATGTTCACATGACATCCTCTGTCCCGGGACCCTCACATCGGAACGGGAAAAACTCCCCCAAAAACCCCTTTAATAGGGAGAAAAGAGGAAGAGACCTTAGGGAGAGCAACAGAGGAGGGATCCCTCTCCCAGGATGGACAGAAGTGTGATAGATGTCATGTGTAAGGAATGAACAGCATAACAGCATAACAGAATTACAACACATTCAATGTAATTACAACACATTCAATGTAATTACAACACATTCAATGTAATTACAACACATTCAATGTAATTACAACACATTCAATGTAATTACAACACATTCAATGTAATTACAACACATTCAATGTAATTACAACACATTCAATGTAATTACAACACATTCAATGTAATTACAACACATTCAATGTAATTACAACACATTCAATGTAATTACAACACATTCAATGTAATTACAACACATTCAATGTAATTACAACACATTCAATGTAATTACAACACATTCAATGTAATTACAACACATTCAATGTAATTACAACACATTCAATGTAATTACAACACATTCAATGTATGACAGAACCACGGCAGGAGGCAAGACCAGGTCCAGGTACAACCCAGATCCACAGGAACCTGTGAGGCGATAAAGCACAGAGACTCTGGTGAAGAAGCAGGTCAACAATGTGCATTAATGGTACCGGTAATATGAAATAGTAATGTGAGTAATAATAAAAGTGATATTAGCAGTTGGAGTCAGCAGGGCCATGGTGGGAGGAAGGACCAGGGTCCAGATCAATACTCCAGGCTGAACACACGTGAGCCGTCTTTGTTTACATTTTTTTTTACATCTCCATGCGTCCACTGGTTACTCCGTGTTTAACGTCACATTGCAATGTTTTGTGGGTAATTCCCTTAATAGGGCTCAAAATGTCTCCAAGAAGGGCCCTCAAACCCTCGATGATCTGACGGTGGGACAGCCCTAAACCCTCACGGACTTCGCGGGAGCGCACCTCAAAGTCCGTGAGTCCGTAAGGGGGGAGATTGGGATTGGGCCTGTGTGTCAACTAGCTGCTAGATTGACAGCTGTGAGTTCTGACAATAGCCGTGTTTGTTGTTTAGGTTCGTTATGGCAATCTTGGGGGAGCGGCTTTGGAGGAAGTGGTGACTTTCTTACTAGATTTAGCGACTTGGAGCTAGTGCTGCTAGCTAATTTCATTGGAAAAGAGTTGCCGATACTGGGCTAGATCATTTTTTTTAATCTATTGTACTCTTGCTAGTTTCTCAGAATTACCAACCCTAGCTTTAAAACTGCTTCCTGTTTGTTTGTTGGATGTCCTTTATTGTAGAGGATTTCTGATAAACCTGTGTACTGGAGTGTAATGAACCTAATCCCTCTCTAAGCTTTTGACCAACCAGCTCAAGCATAAACCAACAATGTTATTAGAAAATGTTGGACCCGTTCTTAAATCAAGTAGGAAGTGTGGGGACAAACTTCGCACAGTTGTCTCTATAGATGTTTATATTTTCATGCCCTGCAGCAAAAATAATTTCCTCTTGAGGGACAATAACGATCTGGATTGGGTTGCAGCAGATAGTCATAAATTCTTAACTAAGTTTGTCTGTTCAGTCTCTCCTAAGTTCTTAGTAACCTAAAGCTAATTTAGTTTCAAACTAGTGATCTATGCTGCGTCAGGTTGCAGCATTTAAAATGTAAGTTATGACTATAACTATGGATCTATTTCGAGTCTCATTTAGACCATCACCATGATCTTCACCTTGAATGATGCCATCCCTCTACCTATGCTTGAGACCTAACAGCTACAAAGTTTAAAGCTTGAGCAACTTTCCTCTGAACTGAACTACTTCTAATACTTCATTTCCTTGGTGTCTGATGATTCTCCCCTTTTTTATTTGTCTTGTTTTAACCTCTGTTACAGTATGCATTCATCGCTTTGTTATTTTTAATCTTCTTATAAAAACGGGCTATATGATAAACTTAGATCTTATTTTCTATACGTTTTTTTTTTTTAGTTAAAACAAATACAAATTTACAAAAAACTATTCAGCTGGTTCTTTCAGTTAATTGCGGGTGGCATAACGCTGACACATCTTTTAATTTTAAGACATTGTGAAATGGAAACATTTAAATGGAAACAAGACACTGCGTCTTACAATACATCTCACAATTTTGTCTGGGGGGGGGGGGGGCACCGGAAAGCTGTGAAAACGGATGTTGAAGAACCTCGTCGGAAAGCAAGAGTAGAGTGGCCAAAAAAAAGGTTAATTTATTAAAAAAAGTTTAGGGCAAAAATGAAAGCAGGGAATTAGGGAACATTAGACTGAAATGAATAATAAGCAGACACAATAAAACCCTTTCACTTTTAGGAAATGGGGCCTGGTGAAAAGAGAGAGTGGCGGCCATTTTTATTTGCATCGTTGTCATTTCTGCCGTTGTAGGAGCCACATTTCTGTAAAAACTAAATTGACTTAGGCCTCTTACATATCAATAAATTGAACAACATAATTCTTCATCCAGACACAGTCACAGTGTAGGAAAGCACATTGCTATCGGCAGATGAGCGACTACCTTTTTATGGCTCATTTTCTGTAACCTGTGTAGCATGAAAACATGATTGAATTCAAAAGCTAACTAGCTAACTAACGGCCAGCTAGCTAGCTAATTCTGCCATGCTTTCATGCGACACTGGTTACAGAAAGCTAGCCAAATATCAGGCTGGTGGCTAGCGGCCTCACTCCCCCACCGCTCCGGACAAGCTACCTAGCCAAGAAGCAAGCGTCCGTCTCCAGATCTGTGTCCGCTGTCTTCCTCAGTGAGCTGCGACAACACTTTACTACCCCACTGACGTGTTGTCACTATAGCAACTAACAACCATAGCCATTTTCTTTTGTACAATAAATGACCACGTCTGTTGTACTCCTATCCTATTTCTATGCTTTTCAAACTCATGATTACGTTTGTAAATTCAATTATGAATCTAAAGACAGTAAATACTTAAATGCGGAGTATTAGTTGGCAGATTTAACATTTCTTTTCAATAAGTAAAACATATATTTAAAGAAAATGTATACTGTAATTCACAAATGTTTTAAAATATAAAAAAATGTATTGATTATATTTAAACAGTAGACATATGGTACACTCAGGACTCCATAAAGCTGAAGCTGTCCATTGGTGAAAGCACACGGGAGGAACCGGAGGGTTACATTTCTCTTGCGAAGTTGATAAAGAAGTGAGTGATTGTCCATCACTTCACCCCGATTTTGTTTGCTGATCCAAGGCTCCAAACTTGTTACCATGTTAAGTACAGATGTCCGCCTCTCCATCGTCCTCACTGGCTTTGCGGGAAGATTGAAACACACAAGCCAAAACCTGCACACAGGGAGAATTTCATTGTTGTAGGATCTATTTTTGGGAGCCCGTCTCCGATTCAGCCCCAGGACTCTTTGTTAACAAGTAAACACAACCTCCGCAACACTACTGCCCACCTCCACAGTCTACTGTGTGAATTAGAGGCACACACATCACTGTATAATTCCAACATGTCCTTTTGCTGCCCAAAATAAGGCAGTGTACACAGTAGTAGATGGGTAGTTGTGGGAGTACAAATAAAAACAACTTTCATGACAATCCTTTGAGGAAATCTGGAGGTTCAGAGTCAGTTCTTTTGGATTTACCCTTTTCCCCAACATGAAAGCGACCTGGTATGCACAAACGGCATGCTCCCAAACACTGTGAGGTCTCAGTGCTTCGTAAAATCTAATGCTGATGTAAAAAGAAGCATTATCTCTTTGGCTCCTATTTTAAGGCATCAACTTGAAGGAATATCCTGGAATATGTATTTGTTTAATTTTATTGACGCAAACAAACTCGTACAATTTTGCAGTTCAGTGCAAATTGCTCTTCTTGTGTCTGATTGAAATGATCCATTAGGCCAAGTATCAATGCATCGGAGCCAGGAGCCTGCTCAGTCAATTCTGGCCATTCAGACCGGGTTTGGGTTGGATTTGAGACTTTATAATCTCAGAGAATATTTTGAATCTTGAAAATTCAGTTTTTTTTCCTTAGAATATCCCCCCCCCCCCTAAAACCCTGGCCCTTATAGCCATCTTAGACCGGTCTAATGTTCAGTCCGTCATTACACTTGCAAATATGCAATTACTGACGGTAACCTTGATGCTGCCTTTCTGTTTTTAACCATAATTACTGGCTGTTTTGCTGTTTTAGATGAATAAACTGTGAGTGCCCAAATTGGATTTTCAAGTTGAAGCCAGCCTCTCAGAGATTAATGATTTCATGAACAGCCCTTCCATTATGATTCATATTATGTTGAATAACCTATTTCAGTATTCTATGTCAACTTTAGCTCCCATCTGTCTGAGGATGAAGTGTTTTATGAACTAAAGTGGATAATGGAGTAATTGGTCGGGTTCCAACCCCTCAGCTGTAACTCTATTTATCCCACCTTTGGAATGTTTGCCATAATGAAAGTTAATGCTGGGTAAAACATGAAACATGTTGGTTTCTTAATGGTAGTAAATGATCAGCTGAACATGGGCTGACACATTTTGAAGAAGAAGACGAAGCTTTGTGTTTGTTTGTTCCAGTGTCTGTTAATCTCAAGTAAAGAGCCAATGGATACCCACCGCCTGCTTTAGTGCCCAATTTGCTGTTTGTCCATTATTCCTAATCCCCAATCGTCAAAAAAAGAAATTGGACAGAAAGCCCATTTGTCCAACACCCCGTTATCCAAAAAACGCGCATGGCTAATTATTGGGCAAAATGACATCATCAGACCTACCATTCACATTATTTATGGAAAAAATATGACCTGCCCTACTCTGCCTCTGGTTGGTTTGCCCTGATATTCTTACTCAAAACCTAACTAATCTCACTCCTCATGCCTAAACCTAACCTAACCAACCTGTGCTCACCCTGCAACAAACAATGAGTAATGGGTGTTTGTTCTCAGGATAATGTGCTTCTGGATCAAACAGGCTATAGATCCAATGTTAAATTTTTTCGGACGAATGGTCCGTCAGCACAATGGCCAGTCCTCCTTGAAAGCAGGTGAATAAACCGAGAAGCATTGTAGGGAAAAGAATAACTTTCTGTTTTTGTTTGCACACCTAGTACTTCTCATTAAGTGATTCTTATTCTACAGTTTACGTTAGAGTATTGCCCCCAACCAGTCCAACCTCATGATCATGATGATTCCTTAGACATCTCACAAAGTCCAGAAGCAGAGCAACATAGCAAGCAGTCAAATGACTTGAAGGCATGGGGCAGGATCGATCGGCTACTTGTATTGTCGAGTTATAATGTTATAATGGCTCAGACATACCAAACTAAAACAAAGACCTAGCATTGAATAAGGCTGCACCCCACGTCCTCTGTGTATGGGCCAAAAAGTTGCACTTGAACACACCGCAAAGACTACAGTCAACGGCACAACTAGCATGGACTTTCTGTGCCTTTTGCAACCATAAGTAGAAGATGTAAAAGTGAATACTCAATAAGACATACAAGTTTATACCTGGGCCTTCACTGCTGAAATACCACAATAACCTCATGATGGCGCCACAGCTAGGGTTATCATTCGTTTCTAGGGCTGTAATAATATACGTATTCGTATTAAACCGTTCGGTACGAGGCTTACAAACCGAACAATACGTTTGAATAATACTAATGCATTTGGAAAATGCAGAAGCTTAAATTGTAGGAAATATAATGTTTTCTGCGCTCACTAGGAGACAACGGGCTGTGTGACCTCTGAACCGGAACCAAAAAAAACAAAAACAAAATCCAGCTGTGGCTCCGCAAGTGTTCTGAGAGGCTATGCTAACTAGCTTCACGGGAAAACAACAGCAGCAACACGCATTCTGCTACACAATCAAGGGCCATTCAGATATTAGATGTAAAAAAACAAACCAGTTGACTTAATGCTGATCACATCCTCCTTTCTTTGTTGACAAAGAGTTTCATCCCACAGTTAAATCCCAACTCACAAATCCGTTTCTCCTCCAATTTCAGTCATTGAGTGTTAAAAAACAAAGCTACACTGTAAAACGTTTTACTGTAAAATTACAGTAAATTACTGGCAGCAGTTTCGCCTGTAAGCTACTGTAAAATGTACAGTATCTATACTGTATCAAAAGAATACAGCAGCTTGCTGTATTCAAATTATACTGTAATTTACTGTAATAATTCAAAATTACAGTATTTTACTGGCAGCAGTTTCGCCAGCAATCTACTGTACAATTTACAGTATCTATACTGTATCAAAAGAATACAGCAGCTTGCAATTTACAGCATTACTACTATATTGGGGAAATACAGTAATTTGTTGAAATCAAAATGTAAAGTAAATTGCTAAATTAATTCCAAAAATTACAGTATTTTAGTGTCAGCTCTTTACCCCAAAATATTTAGGAAACTGTAGTGGAAGCATCTGTAAAATTAACAAGCATGAAAAATAACAATTTACAACAATAAACAAGACAAAAGGACATATTCATAATGTTCTTCTTTATTAGAATAGTCTAAGTTTGAGAATAGCATCCAAATAACAGATTCAAATATTCAAGCCCTTACAAGTCAAAATGGTATGGATAAGTTACGTGTGTGAGAGTGTGTTTCTTAGTGAGTGTTTGGTTATCTGAGTGAGTCACGGGCTGAAACATTTGTACTTAACGAACTGAGTAAATTGTTACTAATCTGTTTCAAAAGAAAAGAGCCCCCCCATTACGCTAGGAGGTTTTACTTTACAGATCCATGCTGTTGAACAATATTGTGTGCTAACCCAATAGTCAACTTCAATATTAAACAAAAAGAATGCCTGTTTGGACATTGTAAAGAGAATTAAATCAAAATAAATACAAAAATAGCCCATACAAATAGCAATGTGAATGAGTGAGACCCAGACATAGCGGGGTGGTCAGTGAGTGAGTGAGATATGAAGGTTTTGTGTGTGTTTGTATGTGTACTCATCTGAACTCTATGGACAGAGTCAGGGTAGTGATCTCATACAAAGTCCCACTCGAAATCCATGAGCTTCCTCAAGAGGGTGCACACATGCGGATTCAGGGATGTCACTTTCTTTTGGACCGTTCTCCCGCTCTTCTTGCTGGTCACCTTTCCCTGACGTGCCTTTGTCCCTCTCTCTGGGTTGATTCCAACACAGCTTCTGGCAAGCATGGCAAGGTAAAACAAAAATAAATAAATGTGAGTCAAACCACTTCTAAACTCTTGTTAATAGCCGCCACATATTGTTAGCATAATCGTTCTTTTTCCTACTTTATGTTTATAATGCATATTAGAGTAGATATATGGGAAAATGGTGCTATATTTATTGAGAATACCGCTTACTTTCCTTATGTTTTGTCACATTTTTGGAATGTGCAAATAACATTCAGGGTTTTTGATAACTTGACGATTCTTGTACATATGTACACGTCTTTATTACAGTCACGGTGTTTCGCCATGTGGTTGTTTTCAGTACTGCAGTTACATTATTTGGCCACTAGAGGCTCTGTGGACCACAGAATAGTTTATTCTAGCTAGCAATTAATCAAGTGTATTTCTAGTGATTGTAACCTGAATCAGTGATTATCTTATATAATAATTATACAATTGTGGTGAAGAGTTAAAAAGTGCATATCTACAGATGGGCACCAAAGCCATATGCCAGCCAGGCTTAAGCAAAATATAATTACAAAGTACAAGAGTACAAATAATAGTAAGCATAAGCTTAACCGGTGTTACGATAATGAGACGGTCTTTCGCTATTTTTCTCCCCTGCAAGGGGTCTCTAGCCCCAAAAAATCTGATAACCGCTGAAGTTGAATGTGTGTTTCTTCTGTTTATTTTAGAACCACATATATACACACCCAAGCATCCAAGGGAAGATGAATTTCCTTTTGGAATGAACTTTCTGTGCTCTGATCGAAGTCCCTATCCTTTAAGGAACTTTCAAGCTAGCATCCTAAAGATGCTATATCTATCACACAAAGATAAATGCAAGGAGAGCTGTAAGGCCCGAACACCTGAAACTAATGACTCTATATGGGATTCAAACTTACCTGTTTGAATTCAAGTGTGCAGGCAGCCTGATCCTGATATTGGAGGTTGAAGTTGTAGTAGCATGTGAAGACAACAGCAAGCCCCAACACAAACGATGCTCCTTCGCACACCACGTGGCCCTCGATGCTAACCATCCAACGCTGATCAGGAATCATTGGACCTTAAACAAAATGCAAACAGAGTTAGGCTGAATGTCAAATTGACCATTTAACGTATTATAAAGTGGCAACTTACTGCTATATTGTTTTTGTATTGTACTGACATTTCCAACTGATATTTGAAAAGATTTCAAAACAATGTAAGCTTTTGATAGATATCAGGATTGTTAATGCTGTGTGGCCTTTTGATGTATCCAGGTTTTAGCAGTGTCGTCAACTCTTCATTGCACATAGTCTTGCATAAAACTTAGTGACTGTCTCTTAATAGAGACATCTTTAGCCAAATAATCACAAAATCACTACAGGACATACACTTTGAAAATCTACAAAGGGACGGAGAAGATCAGGCAAACTATTGACATTTTTACAAGCTATAAGGATACCCTAATCAGTGGAGAAAAATAGAGAAACACAAAGTACTTTCTCATTTCATCAACTAACACTCTCACGTCTGTCAGGTGGCGAGGGCCTCTTACCACTCATAACTGTAGACAGTAAATCCTGGGGCATTTTGTTCCAGTTCACCTGAAAGGCTTCAGGCCAGTTTTTCTTTATATGTGGACGTGGAGATGGTTGAGGAGAGGACATGGGGCTGCTTGACCATGAAGGGCTATCAACAGGTGAGGTGCTTGAGGACAGCTGCCAAGGTGGGGTCACAGCACTACTTCTTTGATCTGAAAAAAGAAGAACACAAAGTCATACTCTCACCAATTGTTTATTTTTCATTGTTGAGCGAAATAATACGTACATTACCGGCATCAACTGAATTACACAAGTGAATTACCTTGTAATTTCCAGCAGTCAAGGAGTTTCCTACACTGGATGGGCCTGATAAAGTCCACCATGTCCTCCTCTCATACATATTTCCGGTCTTGTCTGCTTTCTACTCCCTTTCTACTTTATCTTTTCTTCAGGAAGACTTGGGAGTGTGGCCTGGATGATCACCCGGACCCTTTCATGGGTGTTGTCAGACATTACGCTAGGGATAGGACAGAATGGTGCAATTATAGACAAGCCCAGCATACTGTATTCTGGCAAAGGGTAATAGTCTTTTAGCACTTCCTGTGCAATACAAAAGTATTTACAAAGTAAATATCATGGCCCAAGCAAGGCGGTAAACCAGGGTTACAAACATGAAAAAAAGCAAGTTCATTAAACTTGGAATCAGATTTAATACTAACAGATTAGTGTAGATCATTTGCTGCACATTATTTTTATAGGACTCAACTGTTCTTAGAGAGGACCTGGCCAGTGGTGTAGAAATAAATGTTGCACGATCTATGTCACAAAATCTGAATGAACTTGCTGTCTTGCAACCATGAAAAGCACATTTAAATTTGATGTGGGGGTATTTTGGAAGGCATATTTAGTAACGCATGCATGGCCGCAAAATTGACAACTGAACATTATGGAAAAATAAGCTAGACTGCTGCCTTGTCTCCCTTGTTATTATTTTAGTTACCTGTAACTAATAGTATTCAGTATTTAAATGTTTACGTTAGCTAAGAACGGCTAACGTTAGCTAGATGCATGCCTACGGCATTGAGAAACATGTGCTACATGTTAGCAAACGTGTTCGAAAACTTAGCTTAAGTTGAAACTGGACTTACCATGAGGTACAGTTAGTAGTTGTCCTTCTTGCACTTTTCGTCTGGTCTGAAGATCAAAAATGAAAAAGAATAAATCCACTTGACTTTCCCAAACTGGCGGGGTAGAAATGAAAAAGAAATACCCAAGCTCCAGGTGTTGTTTCTCCGGGACTTGCACTGGAACAGTTCACGTTAATGAGGCTGGTACTGCCGCGACTCAACGCTACTCTTTTCTTCCAGTTTGAGTATAAAAAAGAAGCTAAATAAATTCACCAAAGCTGGCGGTGGTGAAAAAAATAAATATATATCCTACCAATGTTAGGTGTTCTGTCTCCTTCACTTGCACTGGAACAGGAAGTGTTTACTGCTGCCGCGACGAGAGCGAACCGATACACCGACCTCGCGCGCAATGGTGAAAACTCGAAGAAAAAAAATAGCGCGACTTTTAAATGTTTTATCGTAATCTGGTAAAATTAAAGTGACCTACGTATTAACACAGAAGACATTATAATTCAACTGGAAAATGCCGAGATGGACAGAGGAATGCAAAACTCAGCTCTGGCTACTCATTATTTATGATCACTTCAAAATGAATAAACGTTACTTTCCCGAGATTCTCAGCGGTTCGCAGTAGATTACTGTGAAAAGAAACACTTGACCGTTAGCGAGCGTTGTGACTCCCAGAATGCATTGCTTTTACAGCATTATACAGTATTAGCACAATACAGTAGGTTACTGTTAGAATTTCACTGTAAATTTACATCAAAGGGTTACAGTATAGGTACAAAAAAAAAATCTACAAAATGCAAAAAATGTCATAATTTCTTCCATATCTTTCAATTTGAACTCTCACTACTCAGACTAAGCCTCTGCTGTAAGTTTCGTTTCACAATAGTCACGTGCTCACCCACTGACCAATCACAGCACACGCTTCACCTCACAGCAGAGCTGCTCCTGAAAACTGAGCTGCATGTAATGCTGACGTGCTTATAGGCCAGCTAGCAGGCTCTGACACTCAAAGAATACGCCCAACATGTCAAACTAAAGATCTGATTGGTTGAACACTATGACAATCAACAATATCGTCCCCATTCACTTAAACTGCACATGGATTCACTTGTGAGTCTGCAGGCCTCGGGCCTCTCTTCTTACCTAGAGACACAGAGGTGAACTCTGATTGGATAAAAGCTCTACTTAAAACAAGCTGCACTGGAAGCAGAGCAACTGAGGAAGACAGTAGCTGTGCAATGAGAACATAAGATAATGGGGAAAATATTTTATAAATTATAATACATGTAGTGTATTTAAGAAACATTATTAAATTATAAAATAGATATAACTGTGATTCTGTTTAGGCCAGCAGAGAAGGCCTTGCAGGCCCTGACGGCCCACCATTGCTCTCAAGTGCACCTTTAGTACTCAGCCTTGATGAGAGCAGATGGAGAGGAATGACTTCTTCTCAATAAATGTTTCTGAGTTTCAGGCCATGGTCAAACAGCTCCTCCAACATGATAGCAAAGTAATATTTCTCAGCAGTGTGTGTGTGTCAGAGAGTGTGTGGGAACTTGTGTGAGCTCCTCCAGCCTTGTGGTTAATGCAACAGTGTTGAAGGTCAGCTCAGAGGAAAGGAACGTAACTTTAGTAATTAGCACTCCCACAGAGAGCCCTCCATCTGTGTCTAACCACGCTACACGCACCAGCATAGCTCATACGCTTGTAATACTGTACTTGTGAGGTCCTTCACTGACAAAACTACAAATCACACTTTGACACCAATGTCAACTTTTAAACAAGAAAAAAGCGTTAAATGATCTCAATATGGGGTTTCTTAATTTCTGTCAATAAATACATTCTAGAACTACACACACAGTACAAGCTATTCTAAAAAAAATACACTATGTAATTTAATTTAGATTTAAATATTCCAACTCATCTCAGGCAGGCAGTCCAGCTAATGGGAGTTTGCTTATTTGTTACTTGTTTGTTAGAGCTGTTCATGATAGTTCACAGATATACTCAGGACAGAGAAATATTATCAAGATACTTTTGACTTGCAGACATTTGGGGAACTTGTTTGCTGCCTTAACAGGAGTCGATTCGATCCCTGGACATTCATGGAGGAATTGGTTCTAGGACTTGTATTGCTAGCTCATGGCCATGAATAACACATTACTTGTGTTAGTTTGTGGATATTTGATGAAACTCAAGAACATGCATCAAGTGAGCACTATATCAACTAAAGCAATACAATTCTTAGAACTAGATTTTGACAAATAAGCCAATAATGCAGGACTCCCCTAAATTGATATTGTTCTTTGGTGGACATCCTAAATTTGCCATTAATTAATTTCCAAAACCGCATGACATACAGTGAAACCTTGTGCTTTTGGGGCAGTTACCAGCTTTGCCTGGCTGGTATAAACCAGTTTTGGACTAGTCTAGCTCAAAGCAACAAAAATGGGGAAAATGGGGATGGGAGGGGTGGAAGCATTCCACAAGGCTGCATGGCTATAGTTATTAATAAATCCAATAATCGTGTTCTGTTATATGACATTGTGCAATGCACGCAACATAGCAGTGAGGACAAGTTCCTAAGCTAGCTTGTAAAACCACCATGTCTCATTTTCACAGTAAAAAGACAGAACAAACATCCAAGAGGTGGCTTTCTTTCTCAAGTTTTGACAAATCATGCTCTGGATGAAACGTGTTTCTTTCTACGACAGTGTTGTGATTACAGTTGACTTAGTTATGTTGTAGCGTTAGTAGTAGTAGTAGTAGTAGTAGTAGTAGTAGTAGTAGTAGTAGTAGTAGTAGTAGTAGTAGTAGTAGTAGTAGTAGTAGTAGTAGTAGTATATCTTGTTTGCTTAATCAGTACAAAAAAAGAGGTTTTACAGGGAGGGTGTGACTAATTCTTGGCTGGGCACAGTAACTTCTTTCCTGGCTGCATAATTAATTCATAATTACCATATGTATGAGAGTGGTATTGATCTTCCTATCCAACTCTTTGCATAGCATTGCAATATAAAGAACAATGTAGTGCGATCAACCCTTGCACCTTGTAGAAGTATTCCTTCACAGTCAACTCTTTGCCATGTAACAGAAGCAGAACAGAAGGGTGTTCTTGGCACCTTAACCGAGCACTAAACACCAACTTCCACAAAGAAAGACCTCATGTTGGTGTCTGGTAAACATGGGAACCAAGGAAATATACTTTTATCAGATGACACACTCCTCTCTCCTCTCTGGGTATATCGGATCGCTCACCAGTGGCTCTGATAAAAACATTCAGCCAATGGTCCATCCCGGATCGACACACACCTTAACACCTGTGCTGTAAAACAGCGCCCACATCATTCAGTACCCAGAAACTCCTCAGAGACACAAACACTCTGCTCCCTGCTGCATGACATGGAGAGAAAGGATTCGTACAAATGGCAGTAAAGGCTGATTCTTCTGTATCACTGGAGTCATTGCCAGAGGCTGTGAAGGTACAAGTGCTCTTTAGAGATGGGTTCATTTGCAGTCTTTTCTAACATAACAATGGAAGACGCTATAAACCTCTCCTTTCTGAGGCCCATATTACAGTGTGTTACTCTCTGGAAAGGTTCAGGAAGCGTATAACGGTAACCTGGTTTAGTGTAATAAAGAACATTAAAGGAAATGGTCATTCTTAATTCAACAGTACAGTAATATTCATTTAGAACATTAGAGGAACTTTCATTTTGCGTTGATTTTATATATTTGTTTACTGTGTGCTGCAGTGAGAACAAAGTTGCAGGTCGGCGTTTTTCGGCTGTCATCTTGGCTTTTTTGACACCAATGAACAGAGGTGACGCTATTTGGACTGCGGAGGAGTAACGCAGAAAAGCGGTATACAGCTCTGGTAGCTACCTGTCAATCACAGTAAGCCCCGCCCTAAAGCATCCCCTGCTTTATGGTCTGTGTGACTCTAAATGGACCATAATGTACTAAATGAACATCATGCTGTATTGAAGAAGACTTGAAACTAGAGATTGAGACCATAAACTCATGTTTACAATGTTTACTGAGGTAATAAATCAAGAGAGAAGTAGAGTCATTTTCTCATAGACTTCTATAGAACCAGAGGAGTCGCCCCCTGGTGGACATTAGAGAGAATGCAGCTTTAAGACAGTTCTGCATTGGCTTCAGTCTTCAGAACCGGAAGTTGCCGCCTGGTTTGTCACTATGAGCGACACTTATTAAACATGGTCCTTTGACTCGTTAATGTGAAAATATATCCATTAGGGTAGCAATCAGCGTCTATATTGTTTCTATTAAATAACTAAGAAATTTGAGATGCACTCGCATTCACAGCCTTTAAATATAACAATCAGAACGATCATTAGAGTAACATTTCAGTCCTTTCTTTGACAAAACAGTCAGTGGACTTTTGAAACTGTTGGTACATTACTACTACTTTTTGATCTGGAGTCAGACGACCAGACGGTGAGATCCCCTCCTCTCAGCAGTGGCAGTGTGGGTAATGCAGTTTGACAAGACGGCCATCTGACGCACAGAGGACACTGACTGCCCGTCCAGCTCTGCAGGACAACGCAACCACACCTGTCAAGGCTCATAATGCTTAGCTGCATCTGCCACCCGCCACACCTCCCTCTCTCTCTTCCTCTCTGTGTCACAAGGATCAGTGACAGAAGGTGAGGGACGTGCAATGAAAGCAAAACAATAGTGGAAGACAAAAGTTTTCACGATGGTGAAAAGCAAGAATCAGCTCCCTGGCAAGTGTTCAGATGGCATTAGAGTTGAGAGACAAACTGACTCAGTGGATCTTAAAAGCACAGTGTGTAGGATTTGGTGGCATCTAATGGAAGTACCCCTCTGCCCTCTGCGTGGTAACGCCATTCTCCTCGCTCAGAGGCCATACGTAACACAATACTACTTTAGGAGTTACGTAAGTCAGGCGGCGGCTGGAGGTGCTACGGTTTTGATCTCTGTGACTTGCTTTATAACAGTTTCACAAGCATGGCGGAGAACCACGGTCACCTTCAGGTAACAATCTCTCGCTAGAGCCAGTGTTTGTCCGTTCTGGGCTACCGTAGAAACATGGCGGACTGTGTGGAGAGAACCTACTCCCTATGAACACATAAAGGGCTCATTCTAAGCTCATGGAGACGATTCATTGTTCTTGGTGATCATACACTAATTAAATCATAGTTATGAATATTATATATATAAGATCCCCCTACACATTGGGCCTTTAAACACAAAGTCACAAAGCTGCTACTGATGTTGTTTTAGTGCAAAGAGGCTGGAGACACTTTGGGAAATCCTTGGGTTTATCTGCTTTGTCTTAGTACGAGTATTTGAACCTCTCCGGCAAACCAGCAGTGAGCCCTAAGAGCCGGTATTACGGTAGAAGGCCGAATAATTAAATGAATTATTTTTTTTAAATTGTCTTTAACAGAGACTGTAAATAAGACAATGAGGTTGCTTATCTAATTTCCAGTGGAAGGCAGACTTTTGGACCCCTGACTGCAACCATCTTGCAACCCTGTGTCCAGCCTGGACCTGTGGACAGTCAGCTACGACTGGTCAGCAGACCTCAGGCTATGAGCCGGGGTGTAGGGAGAGAGGTCAGCAGTGAAGGATGTGGCTATCCCTTATTCACAAGTAACTGACTAACTGACACTAACTAGACTTCCACTAGATAACCTATCATGGTGGTTCTCTACTGTAGTTCTTTAAGTAACTGTGACTTTTAAGTTCTGACAATCAGAACAACAGCTCACTATTTGATTTGTTCCACTGAAGCCAGAGAGAAGGGCCGAAAGGCAGAGATTCCTTGGAGAGTCGGGCGGCAACCTCCAGTTCGAAAAGTGAAGCCAATGCAGAAGTGTCTCAACTGGGTCATCAGGGGGCGACTCCTCTGGTTCTATAGACGTCTATGAGAAAATCACTCTACTTCTCTCTTGATTTATTACCTCAGTAAACATTGTAAACATGAGTTTATGGTCTCAATCTCTAGTTTCAAGTCTTCTTCAATACAGCATGATGTTCATTTAGTACATTATGGTCCATTTAGAGTCAAACAGACCATAAAGCAGGGGATGCTTTAGGGCGGGGCTACACAGTGATTGACAGGTCACTGCCGCTACTAGAGCCGTATACGGCATCTCTCCGTTCAGATATGGTCACAAAAAAACAAAATAGAGACTGCCAAAATCCAAAATGGCGATGGGCAAACTGCCAAACTGGAGGCTTCAAAACGTGTGACGTCACGATGACTACGTCCACGTCTGCAAGTTTATTTGTAGCGTTTGGGTTGGAATGGAAACCTGCAGAATGTCAGGCCTCGGTGTCACATGGTAGAATAACCTCTGATAATAATAATAATAATAACTACAGCCCTCCTGTGTTCCACATTCACAGTTTTGAAGAACTATTTGAACTCTCCACGAGTCTCAGTCACTATTTGTGCTGGGCCAGTTCGCATAGAGGAAGTACCCAATATGCATCGGTGAGCTTCGGTCCCACGCAGAGCGAGATTAAGATGGGCTCCCTCGCTGTGAGAAGTGTGAAGAAGCAGAGTTTTTACAGACAAACCTCGAGGTCCAGACCGCTGAGCGCAGCGTGCCAGAGCTCAATGTCATCGCACAGCTTTAAGAGGAGCGCTAGACGCTGGCGAGGATTTTGGGGGAAGAGAACAGAAATAGAGGGAAGTGAAAAGGTTGACGTACGGTAAGGAGGGAGGTGGGGGGGGGGGGCTAATCCAAATACATCACTACCAGTCTGCACACACACACACACACATTAAGAGAGACAAAAGGTTAGCAGTGTGCGTCCGGTTTAATTATGATGAAATACTTGGCAGTGATGTGGACAGCACCCAGGTGCATGCTGGGAAGACAAGCTGTCACCAATCTGTCAGCGGCTGTCTGCCTCGGCTCGGACGGACGGACACTCGCTCACCTGCACACGCTGGCCGATGTGGACCAAAAGGTAACGGCAATACACAACGCACATCTCGCAGAATGTTCAGTTATAAGTCAAAGCCACACGTGAGAGGTTCCATTTTTATTAAAACAGATATCATATCGTATGACGTGGTTAAGTCACGATTGAGAGAAATAAACGAGAACTGCTTTAATTTCAATAAGTTCAACAATATAACCGTGCTATTTTCAATTATTTGCTGTTCTCATGTCACTGTCAGGCCACTGTCGTATTGGTGGTTTTGTGGGTTTTACAATTCTCAACCAGTGAAAAGTATTAAAAAAGAGCTTGTGACTACATCTCATAGCTGCATCTGATTCTCAATCTGTTGGTGAACCCTCATTGTGATCCTAAGGGCGACTGTGGCTCAGTGGAGAGCAGGGTCGTCCTTCAATCAGAGGGTCGGCGGTTCAATCCCCGGCTCCGCTAGTCCGTGTCGATGTGTCCTTGGGCAAGACTCTTAAGCCCAAATGGCTCCTGTAGGCTGTGCCTGCGGTGTATGAATGGATATGAATGGTTAGTTAGAGTCCTGAATGTCAGTGTATGAATGGGGGTGAATGGGTGAATGATGACATGTAGTGTTAAAGCGCTATACAAGTACGGGTCCATTTACCATCGCTCCACCTCCTCCTCGAATGAGGTGCAGCACACAGCAGTGATGAGGCCATGTTATCTGACTTCTCCTGAGGCCGTCTTCATAATGAACAAAAGTATATGTTTTGACACTTCTTCAACAGCAGTCTGCAGGTCGGGGATGGCGGCTTGGTGTGGGAGGATCTCATGCTCATTTCCTCTATGAGCCGCTGTGAGCGCCAGCGTTCGGTCAACTTTTACAACATATGTATCAAACTGTGTCAACACCCTAAAACTACTAGAAACATGAAAAATGTACATTTTAAAGGCCTGGAGGGATGATATTTCTTTGTAGGCCAATACTGGAAGTTTTCCATTGGATTATGTATTATTGCAGAAATGAGATCTGTGGCCAGAGTTCTTACAAGATGCTCTTCACAGAGGAACACCACTTTGATGATTTCTGAAGCAAGAATGCAGTTTTTAAAACGCGTAACAAGCTCCAGAATTCACGAGAGGTATTTATTGACGTATTTCATATCGTAGAACAAACGTTCTTTTATTATTAAAATAATTATTACCTGACTTTGCAGTTTCCCCTCAGCTACGAGGAGCATTATTGTCTGTCTCTTTGGGGTTCATCTCACCACTATCATCAACTATCATCAGGAAGTGTTCAGTGAATGGGTTCACTGAACACTTCCTGTCCACCACCAACAAATAGAGAGACAAAGGAAGTGACTAGCTGGTGAAATAAAAGAGAGAGTGAATACTGGACTTAGATCCTCAGACTCCAAATCAATGATAATGTCTCATTGTTTGTTCGATAAATGGGCAACTGTTTGCTAACAGCTTGGTTATGGTTCGTTGGTGTATCTGCAGCTTTTAGGGTTGTCTCATCGCTAAAGAATTCATGAATGCAGGTTTAACCTGGATATCTACTCCAGCTGAAAGCCGTGCACTACTTTGATTTGTGTTCTAAAGACAAGTGGCTTTTGTTTTGCCTCATTTAATGTGCTTAAATGTTTACAGATGGTTATTAATACTTCTTATGACGCCCAATGTCCAATGACAGCACTGTATATCTAGTTATAAGCACTCATGAATAATGCGTTGTAACAATAACAAAGCACATTATTATGACTTACATGGTCAGAATGCTTCATCATTTTATTATTTATAATGCACTGTTATGATGCATTATAATGTGATTGTATGTAATGAAGTAAGTGGGCATTGAGTGCCTTAAAACAGAGGTCCTCAACACGCACCGGTTTCATGTAAGACAATATTTCCACGGCCTTCAAGGTGCGGCAGATAAACACGACGAAATAAAATGATACGACCGGCATAAAAACAAAATGCATAAAAGATACTTCTCACCATAACGCTGAGTCAGTGGAGCCCTGAGCTGGTTTCTCTGCAACGTTTCTGTTTCTCTGCAAAGACATTTGTTTTTTACTCGTTTTAACTTGTGGGCTTGATCTTTGAGGTAACGCATCACGTGACCGAGACGAGCGTCTTGACGTGTCAAGAGGCTCAGGCGGATGTAATTGGGAGAGAATCCGGTCATTTTTCAGACTCTGATAATCAATAAAATATAAATAATATGTTACTTATTCTTTCTGTGCGTACCAGACCAAATGACCCGCTGCTTTAAAAGACAAGGGCTGATATACACTAGCAGTCAAATACACCCCCACCTTCTTCTTCACATGTTCCCCTTGTAGTTATTATGCAGCTCCCGCACAAGGAGCATGTTATAACATGATGACTGGAAGCAAATCTTTGATTTTAAAATACTTTATTTCATAAACAATATCTGAATTCAACTCCGTCGGGCACATACACAGTAAGGATAGAAAATGCTTGAATTAGAATAAGAGAAAACAACGATAATTGGGCATTCCTATCTGCTATCCTCGAGTGGCAGCTTACAAAGTGAGCTCCCCGTGTGAAGACGATGGTGAAGATCTAAAGAGTGGCCTGGTGGTTAGAAAACTGTGCTACACATGGAAGATGCAGGTTTCAAGCTCCTGCCCTGCTGAAGTGTCTCAGAGCAAGACACTGAGTCGGTTCCAGCTGCAGGGACGATGACCTGTATACTGAGGAATCATTATACAGTAGTACCTCAATGTTCTCACAGATGTCATAGATATGCAAATCATTCTTTTTTTCTAAGGTCGTCAAATACGGCTGCTTGGTCAATGGCTGCACTTCCAAACTGTGAGCGTTGTGGCCGTAGTTGTGGTGGAGGAGCAAGTCGGGTGAAGAGGTACAAAGAGTGAAAGAGTCTCGTAGGGAGGTGGTGTATGGCAGGGTGAAAAACACCAAATGTTGACTTATTTAAAGATACGTACTTATGTTAAGTCACGTAACGTTACATAAGTTAAATTATGTGACATTACGTTAATTATGTTTTGTAACATAACGTTGAGTCAAAAAACACCAAAAGTCAACATTGACTCGTTTAAAGTTACCCGTGTAAGTTAAGTTACTTTATATATGACCATAGTTATGTTACATAACATGACATAACATCGGGGTCAGAAAGCACCAAAAGTCAACATTGACCCGTTTAAAGTTACGTCCGTTACGCAACAGTACAGACTTATATGTTGCATACTCAACCCTACTCTTTAGGACCCAGACCAGGATCTCTCCCTGTACCTAACCATGTAGTGTTGTTGCCTAAACCCCGATGTTGCTTCAAGTGAACATGGAAGTTTATTTTGAAAAGACGCAAAACTGACACTAGAGGGGCACGTAGCGCGTCGTAGTTTGAAACGTAGGGCAGCTGACCAAGCTGCCATGTTTGACGAGTAGTGAGTGAGAAAGTGTTGCATACGTGTCGTCCATCAGCTGCTACAGTTGCTTTTATTCAAATTACAGAGAACAACGGATCCACGCTCATCTTCTGCTTTCTTTACTACTTGTGCCGTCTTATCATGGTGTGGTTACATTTGTTTAAGGTAGAGCATGGAGGCAAGCCATTGGAATCTCACAAATAGACATAAATAAAATCAATTTCAATACCGAAAAGACAACATTTTGGTCCATGGTGTAAATCGAGCTCGAAAAGATTCACATCGTCTCCCCGTCCTTTAGTTCTTTACATGTTGGAAGACCTTCCCCTGTGTGTCTAGACCATCATAAATTACCTCTAATATATAGCCAAATATTGCGAATACTGTGCGAGATCAAATACACATATTTGTGCAAAGAATGTGTGTTCCTTCTACTATGAAAGCTCGGACAGGTGTCAGTTTGTAGTTTTTAGAGAAGTTTCCCACAGTAGAACGACACTAAGGACAACATTAAGAAGGCGTTTGATGAATAGAATACCTTTTTTTGCTCTAGATCATAATTCAATTGGAAATGCCTTTTGTTAAAGAATACACCAAAATGCACACGTCACAAAAGCCATAATGTTAGATTAGAAAGACGAACCCACAGGCCATGGACTGTGTGTGCTGGGGGGGGGGGGGGTATTGAGAACTGGCTGCTCTGGTGTCCCCCCACCCCTACCCAGAGCGTTCTCTTTTCTGTACAGTGTTATCCGTCCATCCACTTGTTCCCATCTGTCCCTCGTTTCGAAGCTCACCGCTGAAGCTACGAGTTGGTGAGGCGTCGAGGGGGGGGGTGGGGGGGGGGCGGGGTGTGACTGAGAGTCGGTGAGCTGTGCCGTGCTGGACACAGTGCTCCACCATGCTGTGCCTGAGACAAACTGTGCAAACGCTACTGTGCTCTTCTGTCCTCCGGGGCTACCGGCGCTGCTACCGTGCAGTAAGTATCCGGTACCACTTCGGAGGAGGCTGTGGATGTGTGTTCATGTGTGTGTGTGTGTGTGTGTGTGTGTGTGTGTGTGTGTGCGTGTGTGTGTGTGGTACAAACGTTGGCCAGGCAGTGATTAACTCGGGTCTTCGCTACGACCAGTCAAACTGTAAACAGGACTTTTAGTCTTCAGTTTTTATATACAGACGAAGCAAAAAAAAGCTTCGACCCCCCCACCCCCACCCGCCCCATCCAGTTCATTGTTTGGCTTCACAGCGGAAAAAAAAAGAGGAAAAAAAATAAAAGTTAATCTTCTTTACGTTCTAATAACCGGTCTCTCAGCTCTAGACCTGAGACAGTGGCAGGCTCCCGGAGGCTTCTTTCTCTCTCTCCAGTTGCTGAAAAATCAGTTGTTATGAGGTAACCAAGGAGTAGATCATACTGGAACACAAGAAGAAGAAACAGGAAACGGTCAGAGAGTCAACACTGGCAGGCGGGATGTGACAAAGTGAGACTGAACAATGATCTGATGGCCTGCTTGGAGCGTTCGGCGTGTTTGTGCGTGTGTCAAACATTTCATTGATCCAGTTAGTGTTTCTGCTGATTCATGTCCGTGCTGCTGTCTCATCTGTTTGTGTCCTTGGAAGTGAGCGGCTCAGAAGTGGACTTATTTGTCTTAGTTGCTGACAGCAAACTTTCATGTGCGACGTCCCTTTGAAGCTTTTTCTGCCGTGATCTGCATAATTTGGAGTAACGCTGCTTCTCGGTAAAGGTCGGGCCTGCATTAAAACAACACAAGGGGCTGCTGCATTGGTGGGGGGGGGGGGGGCAAAATGCTGTTCAATGATCTATTATACTTGAACACAGGATTTCTCAACTCTTGGAAGCTTTCACAGCGGCAACAATTTGATCTTATCAAGGGGAAACAGCAGACATTCCTTGGTCCCGTAATCTAGCAGCTATATGTACCCACGCTTTCTTTGTATATTCGATTTGCCAATGCAACATCTTGCTGGATGGAGTTGCATTGTGCATCCCAGTTACACCGATATACTGGCTTCATCCAAACCAATCAGCGGGCTGCATTTCAAACAGAGCTCGAGGCGGTCTGGACACAGCTTTTTGAATGTGTGCAGGCCGACATGAGCACGGCACGAAGAATGTCAGCTCCGTCATTTATTCATTTCTTTTTCATTATTTTTGACCAATTTTATATTCATTTTAATTTGCACAAGGTCTGCAGGTGTACATTAACAAATAACTTCTGTCATCTTGAACATACAGCCATACCAGTATGACTAAGACAGTAAAGGATACAGAAAAGCCCCTGGAACCTTGATCACTGTTTAACTCTGACATACCCCCCCCCCCCCCCCCCCATTTCCCCATTTCTCTGGATTCAATGTAGTCGGGCAACTCTTCACCGTCAATGTACATTCACTAAAGTGTCTGACAACATTATGGAAAGGACAATATAGAGAAATAAAACATTCTTTCTTTACCTTTCACCTTTCTTTTCGTTATTGTGTCATGTGACAACATTGAAAGCGTGACTGAGAGTTAGAGAGAGAGGGTGGAGAGAGGACAGAAAGCGTAGCTTGGTGCTATGCAAGAGATTTTCGTTGTCATGCATTTAGCTAATTTCGACAATCTGGACGGGACGCGAGATTTCAGAACGAGACTTGTCCTTGAGCAAGGTTAGACACAATACTAAACAGTTTTATTTCTCAGTCGGGTCCTGTCCATAATGTTGTCGTACACAATCTGAGCCCATCAGTGGCAAAAACAGGCACTTTTAGTGGATGTATTTTGACGGTGAGGAGTTGCCCCGAGTGATTACATTGCAGCCCGTTTAGCAGCTGCCATCTGCAGGGTTCTCCCATAATACTGGAACATTTTCAAAAGTTCTTCCCATTAGTCACTTAGATTAGAGGGCAGAAAAGTGAAGCCAATGCAGAAGTTCCTTGATCCTGCATTCTTTCTAATGGCCATCAGGGGGCGACTCCTCTGGTCGCTTAAAGAAGTCTGATTGTATAGAAGTCTATGAGAAAATGACCCTACTTCAAACATGAGTTTATGGTCTCAATAGTTTCAAGTCATCTTAAATAAAGCATGATTTAGTAACTTATGGTCCCATATAGTAAAATAGAAGATACAGCAGGGTATTCTTTAGGGTGGGGCTACCTTGTGATTGACAGGTCGCTGACGCAGCGTTTTCCCGTCTAGGAGTTGTACATGTTTTTGTCTTAGAACATTTTCAGTTCAAGACAGTTTGGTCGCGTAAAAATGTCTCATTCAGTGTGTTTTTGAATCTCTCATCCTGACAACATATTTAACATAGTTGGACTATCGACCGGGGTCCCTGTTGACCGCAGAAATAAATGTTATGCTGCAACAAAACCCCATCTGCAAAGCCCCTACCATTTGTTGTTAGCAAAAATGTCGTTTTGAACCCCTTTACACTATGTTTTACCAATATTCTGGGATTACACTTTTAACCAAGTGGCAACTTTAACATCTAGACGGAGAAGCAACAGCCTATTGTACATAGCAAACAATGGGAAGTGGCCTCAAAGTGCCCAGAATGCCGCTGCCCTTAAGCTTTTTGTCAGAGCAGAGAGCCTCCAAATGGAGAGAAGAGTTTTGAGTGGAGTAAACTGCTTTTTTTTTTACACCAACCAATCCAAAAAGGAGGCTATGTTTTTCACAACACAGAAGCTAAAATGAACAACTCTGCATTCAGCTTCATGGGTGTGTTCACACACAGTTTTACTGCACAACAAATCAGTATAGAGCCGTTGTAGATGATGAGAAGTCCATTTGTGTTCATGAGAGGCGCCAACTGAGAGAAAGTCTGCTCGAGTTGAAAATGTTCATGTCTGCGGATGTCTGTACTGTCTGAATCCCCTCACTGTCTGTGGCTGCCGGAATGCTCCAAAATGAAATCTAATTAGATCTGAATATACCTTAACAGACCTTACCATGGAAATAATTCATTATTAATCGCTGAATGATATATAATGAGTAAAAGCAATAGATCTAACTTCCTTTTTTGGGGGGTTTTATGAATGAAGCAAACGCGGAGGTGCCAAAAACTGCAGTTCCTCGAACGGCCACTCGAGGCCGGCTCCAAAACGGAGTCAAATCCCAATAAACCGCCATGTTAAAATGCTGAAATAAACATGATTACTGAAAAACAGTAATGGTCTCTAGAACTCATATCCCCGTTTATGACAACTGTATGGGGGGAGAATTTGTAAATAACTCGCACACTTAAATTATATTACGGGTTAAAGTTATGCATAATTACGGGTGGGTGTCGTCTCCTCCGCTGCGTCACCCTTTTAATGAGATATCATACAAATTAACCAGGTCATTTTTTAACAATTCACAACGTTACTACATATAAAGTGACACCAAGGGGTCCCGACAAAGCGTCCGTATGTGAAGCGTTGGGAATGAGACCGGGTTGAATTGTTACAATAATGGATTTTCTTTATTTCAAATATTATTGTGGGTCTACATCTTATCTTTTTTACTTTTAGGTTTACACCATGACATGTTTTTTTCATTTGTGGGAACGTTGCTACTGAATGCAAAAAGGAAAAGCGAAAGCTGATGAGCATCATGTCATGCAATGAGCATGTACAAAAACAAGCTGTAAAGCACATCGCTGCAGTGATTTCACAATTCTTTTGTTCTAAAAGTAAACCATTGACCATGAGATGAGCCTTTGCCCCCAATGTGATCAACATACTGTAATTGTTTTGACGAGAAACACAGTAATCTGTGATGTTTACCTGAAAAAAAAAAGGATTGGAAAAGATTGCATGAAACAACAACCAAACAGCCAAAAATCACAGATCGGGGATTCAACACTTGTCTCACTGAGCTGTGACTTGACAAGAACAGATCAGCACCTCACTGACAGTAACTAACGATTCGCTTGTGTTCATCCCCGAGGCCTTTCCGAGCTCCTAACACCTCCGTTCATCTCTGCTGGTGAGAAGACTGCAAATTCACAAGTATCCACGGCCAGAGAGAGAGAGACAGGAGAGGATACATGTGAAGGGACAGACGGACAGATCAAGAGTGGAGGGCTGGCTCCTCCTCCGAGACTTGACCTCCTCTCGTTAAATCCTCAGAGAACCGGCTTCTTCATTAATAGATAGCTCTTTAAATTACAGCTCCTTCGCTTACACAGCCTAATTAGACATTAACTGAACATAATGTATGCTAAAATATGACTTGTTATGTGAGAGGCTGCAGCAAAAAGGAATACTGACACTTTGGGAAGAAATATAATGCTGTTTAAGTTGCGAAATATTTATAAATATTTCAACTTGTTTGCTTATAATTTCACATTTTCAAACTAGTAGTGTCTATTGGCATTTAAAAAATAATATAATAATAATTCCTTTTCTAAGCCTTATGTAATTATTTTCATGTTCATATGTATACCAAAGGGAATAAGAACAATGGTAGAACCTCTGTCTTTGTTTAATTATGTATGTTCAGTTGGGTTGAACTCATTACAGACTGAATCTTGGTCAGTTCTTCTCGATGTAAACTCATCCACCTTGTTATTAGACGGTCAGAGCCACTGACGGATGATGAAGAGCGACGAAGTCTACTAAGGAGGAAGGTCGGGGTGGATGGACTTTCACCTAGGAGACCGCTGTTCATGTCCCGTGTGAAACCAAGTCAACGTTGTCTTATTTTACCTTACTTTGTTACGTAATGCACGCAGGAAATGTAACTAAAGCTGTGTATGCTAAGTTGCGTAACAGACATACTTATCTTTACCCAAACCACAATCTCTTTCTAAGACTCAACAAGTAAACCAAAACAAAACAACTTAGGTTGGAAGTTTATTTTGAAACAAAGCATATAATGAGCGGATGTTTCCTGTGAACATGAAGTCTTTTCTGAAAGACACTATGAATGTAACGAACGGAAACAGACTGTTAGTCGGAGCATCATAGTTTGAAAAGTAGGGCCATTGACCAAGCGTCGGTATTTGGAGTGTTGGAAGTGAGAAATGATTGATTCGTGCGTTCAAGTTTATCTGAGGCCGCGGTTATGATTGTCTTTTCAATACAACTTTTAACATCCGATCAGCATGTGGGCACAATCTAGACAATTTATCAAACGTAGGTCTCCATCATCTTCCCCCCACACGGAGGAAACCCAGCATTCCCTGATTTTGCTGCTTCAAATTAAAAGCTTCAAAATAACGAACTAGCCAAGGACTTTTATTGTGAATAATTTATAGGAAATGAAATGTGTTCATCACAGAATTATCAGAGCTTTGTTAGCGGCTATTCTTTAACAAAACATCACTAATACTGCAGGGAGGAAGTGTAAGCAGGAAAAACCGACGTGGGACTTTTATTGTGAAGAATTTATAGGAAATGAAATGTGATTATCCACTGTTTTCTCAGCGGCTTCTTATACCAAATCAATATCCGATCAGGAAGGTCGCATTGAATAGTCAAGTGTGGACACATATGCAGTCATAGCTGAGTTCCGAACCAGCGGCCATGATCACAAAAAATTCATGTTGAAAAGACGAGTGTAACCACGGCGAGAGGGTTTTTCAACAACTGAGATTTCTGGTTGTTTTGCCATAGAAGACTTTAGAAGCCACTCTATTGATCATGATTGAATTACAAATACAAACAACCCACTACCAATCGTACAGTGGTGCTGGACAGCTACTTTTTGCAAGTTTATTGCTTCAGTAATGTTAATTATACGTTACAATCTGCTGCTGGAGGTGCTAATCTTTTTAGTCAGCCAATGTAAGGGACTAAAAACATGGACATCATAAAAACAGTAACTCAAGTGTGCAAAGTTATCGTGTTTCTGCAATAACAGTGTTTTTGTTTTTTTGCCAAAACCAAAAGTGTCTTCCCCGACCAACCTAGTAAAGCCAACGGCGGCGTACATTTCAAATCCAATCTGGTCCATTGGCAAACACTCACACTTCATTGAACATTGTGATACAAGCGAAAACAATGCATGAACACATCTGCTTCTGCTTCGCTGAAAAGATGCAGTGTTTCCATGACCACATACAGGAGAACACAATATTCATGACAGACAGATTGTCTGACTTTTAATGAATAATAATAATGTTAGAAATACACTCTTCTTCAAGGTTTTTTTTTTTTATCTTAATATTGTAAATTAAAGATTTATGTCATAATTCCCTGCGTGTACAAAAAAAACAACATTTCATATCAAACGCTTTCCTTTTAGTGGCAGAAGTCACTTTTTCCATGTTCCATTCAATTTCAACATCTGTCCAGTTAATGAGCCGAGGTTAACCTTGTGTGTCTACGTGTATGAGCAAATAGAAAGCCACATGTTTCATGCCCGGGGAGACGGTAAGAACGACAAGTACGATAAAAAAGGTTAGACCGGAAAACGTACAACGGGATAGCACGCAGGTAGTAGCACACAACATGATAAGGACCATTATTTATAATAAAACCACTGGGGTTGGACAGGATACCTGTACGCATCTTGCAGGGGAAAAAGTACTCGTCACTGGAGCGCATTACATTTAACACGGCATCCTCGTGACAAAAAACGACGAGTTCAAGAGTAGAGAAAGGTAAGAGGTTGGATGGTAGAGGTCAGGCAAGGCTTCATTATCACCCAGTATCAGTGGAGCAACAGCTGGGGGAGGGGGAGACAGCACAGAGCTCACCTGGGGCAAACTAGCAGGGAGGTTCCCTTCTCGTGTTTTTATCAAAAGCAAATGTGTGAACTGGTCTTTTATAATTTATTTGGGATTATTTATTGAGGAATTTAATTTATTCATCTCAGTACACAAAATGTGTCGAATGGGTGAACTCATAGACAATGTATAAAGATGGACGTTATGCAGGGGCGTAAATATAGACAGTGTGGTAACACTGGGGCCCCTTTGGGTCGGGGGGGGGCCTTGTAAGTAAAAGTAACAGTAACTAATTTGACTGTAAAAATTATGGCTTTCATAATACGGGCCTGCCGTAACTACCTTACACCGCCCAAGACGTGACAGCTCCTCAACAGTGAAGTCAAAACATCTCCATCGCCCCCTGGTGGCTGGCTACAGTATAGGTCATAAACCCCGCCCCCTCCATGTCAGCGGAAGTGGACGCGGAGCAGGAGGCTCTGGAATTGTCCGAGAGGAGATGTAACTTTAACTTTCCATAACAGACGGTACATGAAGATCTTAATACAGTCTATTGCTCATTCAGTCACTGACTTTGTTGCCGGCTAGCTTAGCAACATTTCCACTGACTTAGTAAGGTTAGCCACTGAGTAAGTGGACATGTTGGACCATTGTGTGTGTGTGTTCATATCCTAGAAAGAACATGTGTCAATTTGATCATGAATTAATTCATAGAGATATTATAATTAGTTGTGTCTTTCTAGCGAACAGCTACGATGGCGCTAACATGGCGGCTAGGTGGCAGGTGTATGGGCAGCACCTTTAAACCGTGGCCCCATCCCTCTATCACTACTGCGTAGACTCTGACTCCACATTACATTACCAGCGCAAGCTGGCAGCACCCGTATCCGGAATATTTTGGCTTGATTTTTGTACAGTGGGCGGAAGTGGAGAGGCGTCGTCCATCTTCATATACAGTCTATGGGTGAGTGTATGAATACATAGATTTAACCCAGGTCTGCTGGACGCCCTTTGAGCCTGTGCTTCTGTCCTCCTGCCGTGCCCAGATTGACAAAATCAATAGTGATAGAGTAATTCCAGTGGTTCATCTGCACCAGATAAGCTCCACTGAGCCAAACCAAAAAGGGGGTTTTAAAATCACCCATCACCCAGGTGTGGAGGCGAGCGCTCAGGTGGAGCTGTGTGTTCATCGTCTGTGAGGGCATGCACAATTTCATTATGTGCATGCATGGGGGTTTGACGCCTGTGTGTGTGTGTGTGTGTGTGTGTGTGTGTGTGTGTGTGTGTGTGTGTGTGTGTGTGTGTGTGTGTGTGTGTGTGTTGGTGCGTGCAGTAGGATTTATTGTGAAGGTGTGAATGGTCTTTAAGGTCAGAGATGGGGAGAGGAGTGTGTTTGGTCTTGGGGAGCCGTGAAGAAGGGTCAGTGTGACAAAGGCAAGGAAACATAAAGCAGGTTTCAGGTCACTTCACTTTCAGGTCAAGTTCAGTTGAGTTCTTTACATACACCTACTGTATAGATATATGTATATATCCACCATTTAATATTGGCTCACTGTTTATACTGAACGTCAACATCTATAAAACAAACGATATTAGAATGGCCCAGTCAAGCCTGGTTATAAAAACCTATTTCAGCAAACAACTAAAAATGTGTTACTCCTTATTGTTATTGTTTAAAAATGTTCTACAACCTCAAATTTGATTTCCAAGTTTTGTTTTAGTTATGATAATTTAAATCGCAAATGTAAATGCGGGAATCTGGTTCTGAGGCAACATATTCAAGTACAACGCCCCGTTGAACTTGATGGAATGTAAAGTGAATGGACCTTGTAGAGAAGTACCTCACTGCTGCTGCTGCCAGCGGGACGGGATGGATCATAGTTTACCACATTCTAACATTCTAACATGTATCAGTGTTTAAGGGGAGACACTACCGGTCAATAGGATACAACAAACAACTAATAGATATCACCATGAAACTTCTCCTGTTGATTATTTACAATAAGATTTTTTTAATTACAATTTTTTTTAATTCTATGGTTAATTATATAAATCATATCATATGTGCTGATTTTCATATATTTACAGAACATCTTGGTCCAATTGTTGTTTCATGTTGTTGACATATTAGAGTTGGCGGTTTTTTCAAAGGGAATTTTGGATATCTCTTTATCAATCCATAAATCAGAAGATGATGTCAACAGCTATAAAATATACATTTCTCCATGTTTTTAGTAGTAAACTGTATAAATCAGGCTATAAATGATATCAGAACAAACCCCTCAGTAAAAAGGAATAAAACCGGATGGTTTGGTGAAAGTAAAAGATACCAGATTTCTGTATCAGTCTAAGAGAAAACTTATTTGGAGAAATCGGCCTTTAAAAATATGTTAAAGACCCGACAGGTGAATAGGGTAAAATAACTAGATTCCCCAGTTGATTACTTAAATTAATATTATTTTTTTAAATGTTATGTTTAAATATTCAAATTAAATATTATCGAATGCAAAATGTTGTCAGAAATCGAAAGAAAAAAGACAAAGTAAGTAAAACAAACACCTAAATGTGTTAACTACAGAGTGTCTCCTTCAGAACACATCTGAAATGTAAAAAGAAAGAACTAGAAAAAAACAAAAAACAAAAAATGCGCAAAAACACCTTTAACTCTGTGGAGTCAACGAACGCACCTTCAATTCAGCTCAAAAGTTTCCTGTACGTTGAACTTACAATCCGGTGACTTGACTTCCCCTACTGATTGATATAGGTGCTGGTATGACGATGGATGAGATGATAAAACATTAGGTTGTTTTATTTTTCCCCTCCTAATGTCTACCACGCCAGGGGGAGCATACTTTAACCTCCTGGTCTACAATGTTAGTCTTTGTAATACTGCTGTCAGTGGGAAACATACGATAATATCCGTATCATAAGAGCTGTAGCTGTAAGGACAATGCCAAGGGAAAGAAGTCCGGTATATTGAACATCACCCGATCTCCCTGACAATATGTTGACTTTAAGATGTAATGCTAATGCTACTTTTATCAACATCAAATAAATACACCCAGAAATTGGCTCTTGTGTTATTTAATAAGTATATTTTGCTTTTCTACTTGTGTGATATTGCTGTGATAAACATATTAGCATCACTCTACCTACTGCCTAACAAGACATTGCATCACCACATTGTCGTCAAATGTTTACTCGTAGCATTATCACACATGTACAAGAACAACTCAATGTTAAAGTTGCAATCCTGTTTGGGTAATAGACTAATGTGTCAGCAAAACCCCTCTTGTCTGCTAATGCTGCCATGTCTGGCCGCTAATAGCTACAATTCAGAACCCACATTGGCTCCACAGAAATGTCAAGATCAGTTTGAAGCTAAAATCCATGTCGTCAAAACAGTCCTTCAAGACACATTCAGAGCAAACTTGGCCTTTATACAGATCGAGATCAACTGTGGAAGACCATTAGGGTCAAATTTTCTAAAAGTAACGACAAGGAACTTTCACTTTGTGTTGAATATGGCGCCCCCTGTGGACACACGCGGTAGTGTTTCCATGAGCGCAAAGCGCCCCTTGTCATAAATATCAGCAGCTGCCAGACCCCCTTTAGAAAACGTCCTCTCATTTTACTGCAGTAGAATCTGACAGTCAGCCCAGCTTTGTCCTTGTTGTGGTACTACCGTGCTTCCCTTCTCTCAGGCCCTCCCCTGGGCCTCCAGCAGCGAGCGGTGAGCTCAAGGTTCTGCAGCCACTGACTGACTCCGCTGTAGCTTCTCTCCATACCCCGGGAATCGGCACACAGTGGAACCTCCAGTCGATGTACAGGTCGTCCTGGATCAAGGGAAAAATGCCATGAACATCGCTTTGTCTTTGGCTGGTCCCATCTGGATCATCCGGGGGCCGGTTGAGCAGCAAGGTCGAAACTCTTCTCCTGGATAGAGCAGGAGCTGCTGCCGCCGGGCAAAGGAATCGGGTCGAAGGAGGCAGCGGCTGGTCGCTGCTGGAGGCCCCGCTTGAGTGTGAGCAGGAGCTTAAATCGTTTAAATCGTAAATTGTTTTACCTGATATCGGACCAGATGACAGGCATTAAGAATAACTATATAGAAATAGTCAATCATCTTGTTGATGCTCTTGTTTACTTATGGAGGTCATAGAGAGGCATCAGTATTCATTTAGATTGTTTCATAACCAGTTAACTGTTCCTTGTAGTAACTTTAAGAATAACGCTATTCTGTCTTCATTTACTACCATAGAATAAAAAGTGTAAAAAAAAAAAAAGGGTTGTACCTTTAAGTGTTTCCATTGATAAGACCTATTAGAGGGATATATCCAGGTTCCACACACTGCAGCACCCACATGACACATGGAACAAGAATCCGGAGTGATTAATAACAGCATTATTAGAGAAGGACAGGTATTATCATGTAACAAGCAGAACATTTTAGCAAAAACATTGGACAAATAGTAAAACATGTATCAATGTGTAGCAGTTGGTAGTGCTTGTCAGTGATCACATGCATTAGCAGTAGTGGGCCTAACAGTAAACCTAGGTAACCTGACAGATCAGTATGTGTGAGAACTTGCATGTGATTGCCAGAGAAATGGTGACTTTATTCAGTAATTTGCACTCACACT
Source organism: Leptoclinus maculatus (assembly GCA_032191485.1). Classification (NCBI taxonomy): domain Eukaryota; kingdom Metazoa; phylum Chordata; class Actinopteri; order Perciformes; family Stichaeidae; genus Leptoclinus; species Leptoclinus maculatus. The sequence goes on along the minus strand of JAVDOI010000088.1, from coordinate 330,138 downwards.
GTTTCATGGGAGCTGTGAAATCAAACCTAGTGAAATAACCATGTGATAGAAATAGGGTCGGGCAACAAACATGTGATGTGAGTGGTCATTTTTCAAAATGTCAAGAGTTTTACATTTTCACCATTTCCCTTCAAATACTGGTCTAATATCGTAATGTCTTCACATGTATTCCAATTATCGTCCCACAACTCCTGCCACATGCTCACCAGTAGAGATAGTAGAAGAAGGAGAGGACGAAGAAGGACAGCTTGCACCAGGCCTCCTTCAGGCAGAACTTGAGCGTGTCGCCGTTCATCACCGATGCCGGGTCGTAGAGTAGCTCCTTAGTGTCCGTTGGGGAATGGAAGTACCTACCACAGAGAGCAAAGACCACATCGCGGGTAGTTGACCCGTTCCAGACCCCGGGAGGGGGGAGGGGGAGGGGCGGAGGTAGGCGGGGGGAGATGATGGGAGGAAATGGGGAAGAAGATTGTATGGAAAAAGATGGCATGATGAGTTACGGGGACACCATCATGCAGCAGACGTGGGTGAAATTGTTGAATATGTTTGTGGGAATTGACCGTTTGCTAAATCCCTTTCCTGACCAGTTGTTTGCTCAGTAAAAGTGTAAGGAATGGATTAAATATTGTCTATATTTGCCCTAACGTTGGCTGCAAATGTTTACAACCACCTTCTTTACATGTTACCTGCCACCAACATGGGACTTTCACCCAGGAGACCGGTGCTGGTGTCCCGAATTAACCCAAAAGTCAAAGTTGAGTTATATTAAATGACGTATAGGCCACACAGGAAGCTACTTTCTTTTCTTTCCTAAGCCTAATTAGTTTTGTTGCCTAAAACCTTTTTTGTTTTGTTTCCATGGTGGCATGTAATTTTACACTTCATGTAAAACCGCCACAGAATGCGCTGTTTGTAGGCCGTGGTTATTTCACGTATTTCTGTGAGATCACATGGACCTAACCTGTGCATTGCTTGTCCAAGAATGTTTTTGTCAAGTTAGCATCCAAAAACTGATATACGAAAACAAAATAGCAATCCAACCTTTTCCTCAACATACTGTAGACTTCAAGCTAAACAGCTACTGCTACTCTTTATTTCCTAGCCCCATCTGAGAAACCAGCAATCTTTGAGGAGTACTGTGATTCGGTCAGACAGCGTACACAAACCTCAGAAGTCAAGACCTTTTATCCAGCAGCAGTTCAAATGTATTTGTTTCGTATTTTATAGATGTCTACTGATGGCTGCGTGGAACGTTAACAATGTTTATCTGTGCAGAGAACAAAGTTGAATACAATATTTCCACAGACGGCCACAGCTTGCTCAGGTGCCTAGGCTGTGGAAATGTGGAATTCAATCTTTGGTATTTTAATCATTATGGGTAAACTGTAGACATCTGTGGCATTATGGAAGTGGAAAACAGAGGAAAAGTAAAGTTTGTGTAGGAAAAACTGACTGAATCACAAAAGAACGCAAGAAGTGCTGAGGTCACAGATGATTTACATGTCTTCATGGATCATCAACCAGTGAGGATGTTCTTAGTAGAGACGTGTTGCTTCGGCCTCAGAATAATGTAAACCTATTGCGATGGTTTGACTTATCTTGTGTCTGATTAAGTGTCTGAATGCATATTCAAATATATTTACACCCAGGTCACGTATGTGGTTCTAATGGTATCAGGGCTGGGGTTTATTCATCTAAATCCAGTCAGCTCAGTAAGTGAAGACACCTCCAAATGCTGTGCATGAGTCAAACTATGATTTTCAATAACTCTTTATGATAAATTTCCAATGAAACGTTTTCTCCCGTTTCCAATTACAACCATTTATCACCTGCTGACTGATTTAAAACACGTAGAGAAAATCCACCCTATAATAGAATCAGCATTTGTTCTTGCTATGCTTTTAGCATAATAAATATTTGTAAACACAAAAAGCTCTCTCTTAAAGCTGTGTAAAATGAAGCTGTGCACTGTCAGTGGGTTTGGGGAATTGTAGGATGTTTCCTGGAGCTTTTACATCCCAGTGAGACTTGGGGCTGTGGGGCTGTTAGAATTCTGAAACGGAGAATATAACGTACAGAAAATGATCACTCAAGGAAAGTCACCGTGAGAAACAGGAAGAGGGAATTGCTACTGCTGCCTGTTGCTTTGAGAGAGAGCTGTTTTGTAATGATACTCGAATGCCTCATTACTTTTTATAGGGGGAATGGTCTTTTATGGACCCCAGAGCTGACACAAATGAACACGATGCTGTATTAATGGAATATTGTATATCAATGTAACAGACCAGTTGCATTGAGATAATGGAAGCCTTTAGTCCACATAGGCCCATCACAGAACATTTCACTCATTTAAACATTCAAATTATGTTTTGCAGGGTATGATGGGTAATGCAGTTCAACAAGGAAGCTGCCACCATTATGCATGTGGTCTGTACGGTCATAAAACTTGGTTTATATTTATTTAAGGTGGTTTATGCATGTTCATACAATGACATTGGTTTTTCCACAAGTGTGAAATGATCATACATTTGGTTGTCATAAATGAATTACAATGTACATTTACATTCAGTTGGTCAAGTAGATGACTCATGCATGTATGAAATCTTCAACAATGCACTTGAAAATGAATATCGATGTACTCTGAATGTGACAGAAGGGCTTTGTTGAATATAATTCCCATGTATTTCTACAGTAGATACATGCACATGTGACTGATGATGAGGTTAACAAAGTTTGCTAATAGTTAACAAACAGCTATACACTTAGCGAATAATGTGTCATTAACAATAACAAGCACTATTGACACCATTTGTTTCACAATCACCCTGAGCAAAGCCAACAGAGAAGAAGAACGTTTTTGTTTGTCTCCATTAGTCAGTTGGACACAAAAACATGCGAAAATAGGGTCCAGGTTGAAAAATACCGAAGTTACCGTCTGATTTCCTCCATGAGCTGTGCGTCACATGCAGCCACTGCTGTCGCTCCTACTGCTGATCCCAATCAGAGGTCCACACGACAATAACTAACTTCCTGTTGTTTCTAGAACAGCGACATGCACTTTCCCCTTTACTCCCCCTTTACTCACCCTTTACTCCCCCTTCCCTGCACTTTGTATTTTGGAAACCTCTGTTCTGGACTTCACTGTGAACATGTTCTTTTGTGAAAATACTTCATAATGAACAAATAGTTGCTTTGAAAACTATGAACTTAGTAACCAGGACATTCTTTCTGGAAAGACACATTTTTTATGTCATTTTTCAATTGTTGAAGGACAACAAACTAAATATCAAAGAGATTGAATATCTTGGGCACTATATACCAGAAATGTCTGCATGGCTTCATAACTACATAGCACCAGAGTGAAGTGAGGAAGCCTTAGGGCACCACATAACTCCATAAAGCTGTCATGGCCCTATAACCTTTCTAGAGTCATCGAAGTAGTGGCTTTCCACCGAACAAGACATCCTTCATAACAAGTTCATAACGCACATTTCTCAAGCTTTCCTCACCATTGTAAATCTGGCCTCTTAAAGCAACATCCAGAACCCTGCAGAGCATCACATGGACGTGTGGACTTACAAGCGAGTAGTCGTGCACATATACACACACCCATACATACATCTCTCACTCTCCTCTGAATCACCTCGTCAATATTAGATTTCTCTCCTATCACTCACTCCCGACTTACCGTCTTGCCTCCCGCCATTTCCTCCTTCACTTTCCACCCTCCTCCATCTCTGTCTTTTCCCCTCTCTCTCTCTTCTTTCTCTCAGCTGTGCAGGAAGCAACATCTGTAGCCGCTGGGCAACTGGCACAGTCTCCAATTAATGAGACAGCAAGATACTTTTTTTCTGTTTTTTTTGCGCTCTCCTTGGCTCTCCTCTACTCGCCTCTCCTCTCAGCCTGTAACTTCAATCAGCTGAACACATGAGCTTAAACCAATCAGGCTGCCATCAGTCTACGTCTAACCCCAAACTGGCGGAAAGAACAGCAACAAAGTGGAAAAGAGACAAAGAAGGAGCAGCAAAGGAAATCTGGAGATCACTGACTGGTGACCCATTTTTTAGACATTGCCTTGAGATGTGTTAGAACACTGATATACTGGCTTTTAACCATGCATTTTCTTCAGAACATTGGTTGTGTACATCTCAGGAATTAACACAAAACACCTGCAAGGTTCAATTAAACATGTGCATGGCATATATCCCAATCCTGATACATCTTCTTCCCCCGTGCCATAGAGCTCCTTGGTTGACCAAAGGTTATTTAAAAGACATCAATGCTGTTGCACTGGGTCACAAACAAATTTCTCCTGTCTCAGTAATGTTTGCTCGAAACTAAAGTGCCCAGTTGTTTCGAAAATGATTATCCTTTTTAAAATAAAACTATACAGTATATTTGTATTTCTGTCTTCACTAGGAAACAATGGGCTTGAGAGCCTCAAAAAAGGTAGAAAAGTCGTAATGTATTGAGAGAAGGGTGTATTGTTTTTGGTCTTTTCATGGGATTTGTTGACACAGTAAGATAAATATCGTATAAGTCGAGCTTTACCGTTTGAAACTAACAATATAGTTACTTCCTTGATATTTGCCAAGTTTGGTTACATTTTTCATCTTTAGTTACATTTTACAGTGTCAAGTAGGGCAACCCTGTCTCTTACAAAGTTACATTCCCATACAACTAAATAACATTCTCAATTACTATTCGAGGGAAACCTTCCTGGATAACGGTCACAGTTTAAAAACAAATAAACATTTGCAAATTGAAACACAACAAAAAGGCCAAAAAACTACTTGGTTATGTTGAGTAAAACATCATGGTTGGCCCTTCCTTTCAACATAATGCATATCTTTTATGATGTGAACAATGCTGCTTCCTACCCTGTCTGTCGCTGTCTGACCCAAGCCCATTCATTCCAACTGGAGACAGAATTATTTTAAAAAGTGTCATGGATATAAAGCTTCATTTTTTAAAAAGGCTACGCAATTTTATAGGTGGGCACTGTACATCTTGAGGAACTTTATCTGAAACTGGGACTATTTTTGCATGTGGATTAATACATGTTTGTTGCACCAGATTATTTAAAGCAGCTGAAGGCTGCATGGGAAACAGTCTTGGAAAACCTGTGTATGGGACGGCACACACACACACACACACACACACACACACACACACACACACACACACACACACACACACACACACACACACACACACACAGACAGAAACCCTGTACTTTTATCTTTTGGAAGACCCTCGTTGAAATAACGCGTTCCCTAGACCTTTACACTAACCTTAACTATCCCAACTAAATGCCTAACCCTAACCTGAACTTAATTCTAACTTGAACATTAAAGCCAACTCTTAACCCTCAAACAGGGCTTTGAAGAAGCTGCGACCGACAAAAATGCCCTCACTTTTCAAAAAAGTCCTCACTCTGCTGGTTAAAAACGTGTGGTCCTCACTATGTAGTAAGTACAAGAACACATACACACGCACAAACATTACAATGGATTGCATAGTCACCTCCATGTGTTGTAGAAGAGCAGGGGGATGTTGAGGCCCACCGTCAGCCACTGCTGGGCACACAGGAACATGATGCAGAAGAGTCCATGGATGGAGTACTCTGGTAGCACCAACTACAAAGAGACGCAGAGGAGGAATGGGGATGAGTCAGGGGGAAGAAAGTGGAGCAAAGAGCAACCGCTTAGCTTATTCAGACTTAAATCACTAATGGAGCAAAATAACTTACATTTTGTATGAGAAGAGAGTGAGGCACCAACACTTCTTCTTCTGCTCCCTTATTGCATATGTGGTGAATAGTGTTACTAAATGCTGATACTGTTTGAATGACATTAAAAGAACTGCATGAATGAACCAACGCTAAATTAAACTTAACTAAAGGGCGTGTCGGTTAGCAGATGCCACATTACCATTTTTAATGCCCACAGGTGTAAGAAAACACCTCAAGTACCATCATTAGCATTCAAATCCTTAGCCTAGCCTATATTTAGCTACTGCAAATCTGTCTATCTGCAAGCATTCCAAATGGCTAAATGCCCCTCCCCCCCCGCCCCCCATCTACATTATGGAGAGCTTAGCTTCACAATGAACTGCACACACCGATGGCAGGGCTCCATCGTTATCATAATAACTGTAGGGCTCGGCCCTCACAATGCAGGAAGCAAGACTACCTCCTGGCAAACCGCAAGGGTGAGAATATGTGTGAGACCAGTGACGCCTTCCCCCCTCAAGCAACAAGGCCCGCTTTTGTTCTCCAAAATAAAAAATGTAAGTTAAAAGCAGCTTATATTTGTGCTGTTTCATAATGATCCATAACAAGTTGGAACTTCATACACTTGCAGCCAGTTCGGTGATTACAAAGCTAGATTTACAGCCAACTGAAATGTACTTTGAAAGGAATAAAATGCCTTCATCTTGATTTAAACATTATATTTTTGGAACAGCTGCATAGCTGTTACCTTTGCCCGTAGTCTGTGGCGTGAAATGAGTGGTCTGTAGCCAGTCATTCTTTAGGAACATTATGAAATGCTCTGATATGATTGCCATGCAAAAAATAAAGTTACACATTGAAGCTGCACAAATTGTTTAATTCCATATAGTAGCATTATATACTTGACCGGTAGCTTATGGAGGCTACATTAGCTAATGTTAGCAAAATGTTGATAGATATTGCTGTGTAACTGACGTTAGAATAACATTTTTGTCAAAGCTTTTTTGCAGAAAAAATATTTTGGCTGCTGGACACAAGGTTAATAAGAGCTGAAGCAAAACTGTTAACATGCAAGCCATGAAACTAAAACCAATTTTAAAGTATAGTAAGTATGTATATTCTTGTGCTTGGACATGATGCTGATTCATGTCAAGGGTATGTGAGGAATTTAAGTTTTAAAGCGCTCCTAATTATGGATATTATGTGATACAGTGTATTCACTTGTAGGAGTCTGGTCATTTCATGCATTAAGTGTCTGTGTGATCAGGTTGAGGAATGTGCTGGAGCGGGGGTTGGAAGAAGTGGCCGGCTGAGGTGTTAAGAGTAGAACAACAGGTCAACAGCCAGGAGGGGCTTATTGGACTTCAGCCAATCGTGGGAGCTGATCGATGAGCTGAGAAATGTAACTTTGGAGAGACAAAGGATCTTCGAATTGGGGAAGAACCTCAGTCCTCCTCCTGACGATGATGCAGACAACAGTCTGTCGTGTGGCCCGGACGGGGCCTCACTTTCATGATATATATATATATGATTAATAGTTTGATTCGGTTTGTAACTGCATTTGCTTTTATTAGTATATTAAATTCCTTTTGATTTAAACTCCAACCAGCTGATTCGGCCCTGCTTGCTGATGGAAGAAAGAGAGCAAGGGGGGGGGGTGCTTCTTCTCCTCTGTGGGCCTCTTCTCCTCAGTTTGAGAAACTTCTGAACTTAACAGGTAAAACACAGATATGCATGCATTTGGGATCTAATCCCTAATTGTCATTTTGATTCTTAGGCATCGAGGGCAGCCTGTTGCGTTACATAATGACGCAGAAGGTAAGCACCTGGTTAATGTTGTGAAATGGTCACAGTTCAACACAGGCAACAAAACGACTTGGTGAGGGTATAAAAAAAACATTGTGGTTTGGGTTAAAATAACACATAATTACTGAGACATAACCTCATTTGATTAACATCGGCAGTAAAAATACTTCCACTTTTGGGTTTACCCGGGACACGGACACAGAAAAGCTTCACAGACGCTAAAGGTTGCCTTGTACGTCGGTATTAAGATGCCAAGGGCTTCTCACCAAGCGTTGGTATTTGGTGTCCTTGGAATGAGACCAGGCTGGCTCACGCACCCCCCACCCCCTTTTGTTGCTTTAATTCCCTTTCTTGTCTTGAGCATTGTTGAGAAATCCATGCAAAAGAAGCATTTCAATTCCTTATCACTATGAAAGTACACTTTTGAAGAAAAGCACGCATTACAGCGAAAAGAGAAAGCTTTTGAACTGCTGAGAGCGAGAAGATAGGAAGATGCAAGAAATGTAGTTAAAAAGTGTTCCTGACGCACAATAACATTTTTTAAAAAGCACACTTAAAAGCATATTCATCACTGGAGAGGTCTGCTGCTTATCATCATCATCATACATCGTATTAATTGCCTGGTTTAAGACTTTTGTTTAATAAGGCAGTGTCCACTGTGTTTCAGACATTCAGATTAAAATCAGTTCAAGAGGCTTTAACATTTGCTCTAACACCAAATATTTGATTTTACATTTCTACCACCAGCAAAAGTCTCTTTAGAATATAAAACAGAAGAGACGAGTGAATGGATATGAGCGTGAAAAGCTGAGTCCAACTGTTTTCTATGAATTATGTCTCCAAAAGGACACGCAACACCATCTGCCCCTGGTAAACATTTCGTCTTCATTAAATAAAAAACAGAAAGTATGTTTCAAGCCAAACTTGGCTCTGTGTGAATGGAAGATATATCACTCCTATCTGAACAGAGAAAGAAGGGCCTTCTACAAAAAGCTGTTTCATCAGAAGAGAGGCCGTGTGTGCCGGTAGTTCTTCCTTTCAAATGTCACTATGTTTTGTTCTCAATCCAACACACAGTTTTTTTCTTACGGATCTACTATGTTATATAAAAAGGGATATATCATAAAAACTCACTTTTTCACTGCTTGTGTACATATATTTGGGGTATCTGGAGTGTGTCTACCAACCCACAAACTGTGAAATTAGACGACCCAGTCGGTTTGTTTGTGGGCTGCCTCGAACAGAAAACATGGGATTCCAACGAGCCAATCAGATGTGTCTCTCCTTCCTATGTCACATCAGGCCTCATTCAAAAAAACAACTGCCCACGGCTGGAGAATTACCTTTGCAAAGGTGCACCGTATTTTTCTTGCAAGCCAACCAGACAGAACATTAAAGCATGTAAACATGTTCTCGTAGAAACCCCAAAAATACCAAATATGAACCTGAATATGAGCATAAAATGTAACCTTTAAAGCTGCGCAAATCAATGTTTCATATAAATAAGGGATGAAATGATCAAGTGTAGTATGAACAGGGTCAATCAACAAACCAACAGAGAATTGTTACCCGACTCTGCACTTCCTCTCAGCTCTACAAAGCCTTCGCCTTTCAACTCATTGTTCCAGGTTTTACAGCCCGCAGCTCTCATCAAACTCATTTCCAGCAGCAGCAGGCAGCTCTTTTTCAGAGAAAGAGCTCTGACAAACCCACTGTGCACTACCTGCCCAGCAGCAAACAGCAGACAGACACAGTGTGAGACTTGCTGGTAGTGGACTTTAAATCGCCAGGTAGAAAGATACGTTATTCCAAATGAATGCTTCCTCCGCTTCTGCTGGATGTGTGAAGAGGAAACTATTTGCTGCATTATAAGGTGAAAATTTGTCAATTTTGTCAAGAAGTCAAATGAATGAAAATGCAAAAGTAAAGTAATTTTTACAATTCACACGATATAATAATCACGGTAGAACCGTTAGACGTTGAACAAATTTAGTTTAAAAGGAAATTGTCCTTTATATATTATGTATGACAATACATAATATTTAGTATTTAGTAAAAAAGAAAGAAATTATTCAGCGATATAAAAAAAAGGGGGGAAGCATTTTACTTTAAGTTTCCTGTTACTGAGCACCAGGGGCCAGATTTATATACCTCACGCATACTTCAGACAAGGCGTACACACCTTTTTAGCAGAGATATGATGAGGAGGAGATTGAATAAACGGTAACGTTGTATTTAGGCTGTTTGCCTATTTCACAGATTTCATTTTTGCAGCATACACAGCGTTCTATAAAGGCTCATTGATGAACTTGATTTCAAATAATTTGAGACCATCATCTCCCTGTTCCCGTATCCAGAATTGTGAAGCTCTTTGTAAAGTCACTTTCAATATGACCGCTATGAACGAGTCATTGATCCTCCTGACGTTTAACAATAAGGACGATCGAGATGGTGTGCAGAAACGTGATGAATTCAGTGGTACGGACACTACAAATAGCCACAGCTGTGAAGTTGCACTTCTTCTTTGCTGTATTGACAGGTCTAATGTGTGGTGGAGCCGCTACAAGTATCGATATGCAAACAGACTTTCAATGGTGTTTCTGCATCTTCATCCAGGCATGCCTGTGGGAGTGGAAATGAGGCATGTGCGCCTAGGTCCACATTGATTGAGATTCATGAACACAATCAGCCGTACGCAAACAAATATGTCTTTGTGCACACGCACAGCTTGAGAGAGTTTTATTCATCTAACCCCAGATGAGGCTCTTAAAAGACTCACCAGCCGACAACGGGTCTTTGGCAATCGGACGTCGCAGTTGAAACTGCTTGCCGTGCAAATCCCTGCGACACCTGCGTGCTCCGCTGAAATCCCCCAGTAGTTTCTCACCGCTGTAGTTAATGTAGTTAATGTCATTGACGAAGAAAGCCACTTCACTACTCATGTATATTTAACGGCGTGCGGGGCGACGCATTACGGTGGCCTTCTGGACCGCCTGGCCTTGGAACATTACTGCACACGCTGCCATAACAAGGCGGTGTTCGAGATGCATTATTCAGACGGCCACATGCCTCCTAATAACAGAAACACACATTTCCACCGAATAGCTCTTCAGCAGCGGGAGACGAGGAAACTGCTGCCAAGACGAAACCTAAATATATCCATTTGCTTTCACACATACAGCAGGGAAGCTGCGCACACACACATACATACAAGCACTCGCTAATGCAGCATGCATGCAGTTCATGGACGTGAATACACACGCGGACTACCCTCCCCACATGGACAAAAAGCTCATTAAAAAACAAATAGCCACACTGAGCTTTACATTCTCCATCTTCTGTCCCCGTCTTGTTCAAATCCTTAATGGATGTTGGTCGCCAGCACTCAGAGGAAGGTACAAGCATGACGCGTCACTCCAGCAGCCAAGCAACACTAACAAGTACATACAACTTCACTGACAACAGCATGAGAAAAACATGACAACAGCCTTGTGTCCCCAAGTGGCCTTGTTTAAGAATGTAAAATAACTGCAACAATGTTACAGACGTTTAACATGGAAGCATGTACAATATAAATGTCTTTTGTAATGTGCATTTCATGTCTTAAACAATTCATAGTTGACGCAAGCAAATTAAACCAACGGAACTTTTAAAATTCGTATATAATTTTGGGAAATTTCCCACTAGAATATTATGGGAAAAAAGTGCTCTATTTATACCGTTACCTGGGCTTTACAGAGTACCGATCTGATACCGGTACAGTTAACATTTCTTTTTACAATTCTCACCTGAAATGATGAAGGCACTTGCAAATAACAAGATAGTATAAAATGTAAACCATACTTTTGTGTTTCATTTTTACCTCTTTTCTGAAAATGTCATTAAACATAAACAAAGAGGAAGATTTTTGGTAGATAAGAATGATAATAAATATGAAGCACAATCGAAATCATACCATCTAAACCACGTGTCAAACTCAAGGCCCGAAGGCCGAATCCGGCCCGAAACGTCTTTTTATGTGGCTGCAAAGGCATATTTCTGCCAGCAAAAAAAAAAATGAAAAGTCATAATTATGAGATATATTTTTATTATCAAGTCTAACTTTTTATTAGTTTTTTCCATATCAAAGGCATATGATTGTCTTAAAATTAAACTCTATGCTGCTTTACAGTGTATACTACAGTGACCATAAACTACATCTCCCACAATGCATGTCGAGTTTGTGACCCGCAAAATGACGGACTCCGGCCACTAGTAGCGTTAACGTTAACGTAAGAAGAAAGATTGATACAGAGGGAAGGACATTTAATGAAAGATGGGAAAGCGAATATATGTTTGTTCTTCAAGGAGAGAAACCGGTCTGTATGCTATGCTATGCTATGCTATGAAGCAGTGTCGGTGATGAAAGAATACAATTTACGTCGGCATTTTCATACCAAACACGGAGCCAAGTATGCTACATGTAGCCTCCAAGAAAAACATCAACTTTTCCAAGAAATAAAAGGCAGACTCCAATCACAGCAGAACATATTCACAGAAGCTACAGACACAAATGATGCCGCTGTGAAAGCTTTATTGTGGCTGAAGAAACCGCCCGAGCTTCCAAGTCCTTTTCAGAGGGTGAAGGAGTGTATGATCAGGGTCTGTGAGCAGGTGAGCCCCGACCAGGTACAGGCTTTTACAAATGTCACTTTGTCAAGGAACACCATCGCAGACCGACTTAAGGAACTAGCAGGCAATCTGACAACACAGCTAGCCGAGGAGTCGAGCAGCTACGTGGCTGTTTGGTTGATGAAAGCACAGACAACACGGACACAGCGCAACTGTCCATGTTTGTAAGCGGCTGAAGGCAGACTTGACTGTCAGTGAGGAGCTCTTGGATGTAGCTGCCCTCCATGGAACGACGACGGGGAGGGACATTAGTGATGCAGTGGAGAGGTCCGTGAGTAAAACTGAATACCCTGGAGGAGTTGGTGGGGCTAACTACCGATGGCGCACCTGCAATGTGTGGACAAAACACAGGCTTGGTTGGACTAGTGAAGGAGAAAATACAAAAAAGTAACTGCCACACACCTCTGATAACTTATCATTGCATTATCCACCAAGAAGCTCTGTGTGGAAAGGTTCTGGAACATAATATAATGACCACGGTCACGAAAACAGTGAACTTCATTCGGGCGCGTGGCCTGAATCACCGCCAGTTCCAACTGTTTCTGAAGGAGTTGGGCTCGGAGCATGGAGATGTGCCGTACCGTGCACAAGTACGGTGGCTGAGTAGGAACGCGGTCCTCAAACGGTTTTTTTAGCTTAGGGAAGACATTGCTGTTTTCATGCAAAGTAAAGGAAACCTGTTGCCTGAACTGTCAGATCCAAACTGGCTGTGTGATTTTGCTATGTTGTGTGACATAACGGAGCATCTTGCCCAACTGAATCAGAGGCTGCAGGGACGCAAACAAGTCATCACAAAGATGTCCGACATGATCACAGCTTTCCAGCGTAAATGCCACAGCTCCGACTTCAAGCTGCCGCGTTCTGTCCATGTTTGGGAGCACATCTGTGCGAACAGATGTTTCCAATAACGAATCTAAACAAGACAAAGCACAGATCACGCATCACTGACGACAACCTCCACGCTGTTTTACGGATTGCTACAGCACAAGACCTTTAATTGTGAACTGAGACATGTGTTATTGTTATTTTGAGTTAATTAAATATACTATTTTGTATGTATAGCAATGTATTCAGTGTGTTAATCAGAACCATCTCTCATTAGTTGGTTGTATGCCCTCTAAAAGGCTGTCTGTTTGAGTTAGATGCCACATCTGTCACACGCTTTGAACAGAGTTAATAACTAACTTGTGTTTGATGATATTTGTTTGTGTTATTTTCTTTAAAAGTGTGATCTTTGATTTATGTTATAATAACAGAGAAATTTGCTTACATATATTTGTACATTTATATAAATGCATGTACAATCTGTTTACACTTGAATAAACAATAATCAAATGCAGAGAGAGTTGTTTAACGATATGTTAGGAGTGGTTACATTCATACAGTCTTACAGTTACAACCGGCCCTTTGAGGGCGACCATGATGCTGATCAAATACATCTGGTTTGAATTCAAATATAACATTTCAAACACTTATTATGCTCGTTTACAAGATATTTAGTCAACGCTAATCTATGTAAGAAATACATAAATAGATGGGCGCTGACAAGCTGTCGTTCCCTCCCTTACTATTATGGGTAACTATTAAGCATCTGGTAGGCACGACATAGACTTTACTTGGACTTGTGACCAAGGACTAGAGACTTGACTTGGACTCTATAGCTCAAAAACGTAAGACTTGTCTTGGACTTGGGACCAAAGACTTGAGACTTGAGTTGGACTCTACAGCTCAAATGCTTGAGACTTGACTTGGACTTGTTAACCAACAACCTGTGACTTGGATGCATGACCAAAGACTCGAGATTTGACTATTACTTGCGACCAAAGACTTAAGACTTGAATTGAACTTGCAAAAAAGGACTTGTGAGCGTCTCTGGCTACAGCAAGTGGACATTGGAGGTAAAGCAATAACAAGATTGTGTCCCTTGAAAATAGCATATTGTCGTGTGTAACCAGCAGCTGATCAAATAAGCTGCTCACACAGACCAGAGGACAGTCTTCAACAACCAATTGTCGACTGCAATAATTATAACAAATTGAAAGGCATGTGCTTGGTACATGGGCAAGCCACAGTATTTGAAGTTCCGAAGGTACAAAAGCCATGAAGAGGACTTCACAGAAGGCTGTCCACACCCTTCAAGGTCAGCTGTAGAGTCTGCTATTTACACGGCAGGAAGCAGGAAGTGCTATTTGCAGTTTCATTCCAATGGTCTGACCACAAACTATACAGGTCAAGGTCCGGTCAGCAGTCGGGTGAACTGTTTGTGTGAACAGCTGTGTTGTAGTTTGTTACAGTTTATCACTTTCTAATTACATTGAACTTCACTGAGTGTGGCTGTGTTTAGTGTTTACTGTCACGAACAACCTGTATTTTTTCAGTCCACCATTTTAAAAAGCTCTGACACGTCCAAACCGAACCCTGCAATCCTCCTGAGCATTCTGTTTTTTTTATTTATTTCATGGCTCAGTTAGTGTGGCATAAGTTTAGCTGGGACAGAATGCAAGCACACACATGCATAATGCAAATTATATACATTGTGCACTGCTGGCGACCCTGCTGACTACAGTAAATGTGTGTGTATTGGGATGTATTGGAGCATATGTATTCATGCTAATGGGTAACAAACTATTTTCTTCCTTCAATCACAGACTGTGTATGTTGTGTGTGTGTGTGTGTGTGTTGACAGAGGGACCCATCTGGGAATGTGCCCGGCTGGGACTGGAGGTCTGTTTCTCTGGGTGCGTTGCCCGGGGGCGGCCCCTTCGCCCATCTGATCCAACCCAGCGGCAACACTGGCGAGGATGCATTCACGTGGGGGGGAATCTATATTTTCACCCCTACGAGTATACCACGATACGCAGCATCCTTACTTTGGAAAACTTTGAACAGCTGCAACCACGCTGTCCGGCGCACTGACAGAAGTCACAACACTGCGCGAATGGATGTTGGAATGCTGAACGTGTACATTGATGAATACATAAATCTGTGCGAAACGTTCATTTGTATGTGAAATTATGACACAACACTACAAACTAGAGCCTCTGAGATTACCGTAAAAATGACATCTTTGCAAGGCCAGATTGCTTAAAATAACACCTAGTTTTCCAACACGTTCGTCAAGTCACAACAGGCTATAAAACTGAAAAGGCATCCCTTATGCTCTGAAAATATACCAGAATGGAACATAATAGACGTGTGCAAGAGTTTCAATTAGTTCTGCCTTGGCTAAATGCCAATGTGAAGGACAAGTACTTCTCTAATTGTTTTATCCGGTTCTGCTTTTGAGTTGGGCTCCGGTTTTGCTTGTTTCTCGTCCCACTGATCGGCAAACCTGGGCGACGCCGTCGAAGGTGCGCTGTGCGTGTTGGATGTGTTTCCACACACACTGTACAACGATGGAGCAACGCCTATAACACACGGTCCTTTTCTTATACACGACACACTCTCCCTCCATTGCGCTCACCGTATCTCCAACGCCAATCCGCTTGATATGCCGACCTCAGCACGTGTTGCTTGCGGCGTACGGGTAAAAGTTTCCCAGCAGAAGGCGTGCTAGTGAATTTTGGTTCCAGATTTCATGTATCTTTTTATTCTTTTTAACGTTAGCGGTAAAAAATAAACAAACGATGACATAAATAATTTACTTTTGACAGCGATCCGTCTGTAGACGGAGCTTTTGCCCCCACGTTTGATAGATAGTATGCAGCATTGCGTGACAGGAGCAATTACGGCGAAGGGTAGAGGTGACATCTACGAACCAGATCCAAATCCACAAAAATGAGAATTTAAATTTGGCTTCTTAGTTTGCTGAGCCACCAGTGCTCCCTGCTCGATCCAATATTTCTGCATGAATTATGTATGAATTGCATATGACCTACACTGTGAGAAAGGAGTGGAAGAAGAAAGGAGGGGATGAATGTGGAAATGAGGGAAACGGAGATAGCAATAATAGTGGGTAGTTTATTTGGGACTTCAGGTAGTCGCTGTTGATTCATATGGACCAAAATATGGATCTTCCATCAACATATGACCTATTGACAGTATCAAAAGGAAATTATTTCCACTAGGTTGATATTCAATATAATGCAACAATAAATGTATTCATTTCTGCTCTGCCTGGGTTTTTGTCTACATTCTGATTGGCTGGAAGGTATCCAGAATTGTTTCCCACCCTTGGACACCACCGTCTGAAACGTATTGTTTTCATTTAATGAGTCGGCAGAAATTGAGCCTTCCACTCCGGACACATACAAGCAACAGCATGCCCAGAGCTTAACGAGGTAGTAGCAGTTCAGCTCATTACAGTAGAAGACCTTCTGTTGAGAAAGAATCATAGTATACTATGTCGAAAGAAAGTCATAGAATAGTATGTCGAGAAAAAAAAGTAATTGTACAGTACGTCGAAAAAGAACCCATAAAAAGTCATAGTATAGCATATTGATGTGAGAAGCACAGCAACAATACATTATTATCTAGTTTTTACAAACAATGTGGAATTAACTCATTTGCTTTCACCAAGAGTTGGACGACATGATTGATAGCACTCCATGTCTGTACGTACGATGCTAAAGTCAGCAGTTGATTAGCTTAGCTTAAAGACGCAGAACTGGATGCGGATTCGGCGAGCTGCATGCAGTTTGTTTATGTGTCTTTTCTTGGTGATAAACAATTCATGAACATAATTGTTTCAGCACTAAAACACCAGAGACATTTGTTACCATTAGGGCACACAGGTTACCATTATTGTGTATTATTATACACAGATATCTCAGGCGTGCATTTAGCTCAGCCCAAACCAGGAGTCCTCCAAATGAATGGGTCAATAAACCGATCCATTACGAACAGCTCATGACGGCGTGCTGCTGCTCCTGTTTCAGCGCTACAGTTTCAAATGAAAAGCACATTTAGACCTGCCGTTGACGATGTAACATCCCCATCATCTCCCTCCTTCTCCTTTGATTTACTTGGTTAGCGATGCCTCGAGACAAATTGATCATCTCTCTAACCCCAACCAGTGCTTCCTCTGAAGCCCTCTTGAGTCCTCTGCATGCGGATGACATTGCATCATGTTTCCATCGACTGGCAAAATTATAGAAAAACCTGCTTGTCGTCTACTTAATTTGCGTAGCTAACATAGCCTACTTAACTTACGCAATTTGGCATACTTAACTACATTACAAAAGTACTTATTTTAATCCAAACCAACCCTAAACCTAACCTAGAAACTAGACTGAAATTACTCAAATTTGGCTGAAACTTTCTAAGCAGAACCACCATCTACCATTTGTATGATTCCAACATGTCAAAACTGTAAAGACGTACTGTTACTTTGTTTATTACCAATGAAAGCAAGACTTTTGTACATTCATACATTTCTGTGTGAAATTGTCTTTTTTTCCCCTCCATCCACCGTCACTCTCTCCAGAAGAAGTGTCTCTGCTTATCCACTTTCATTTGCTCTTCTTTCCTCCATTACGCCCGCGCCGAGGCTCCCAGACCTCTTACAGCAAACTACCATCCAACACGG
Source organism: Leptoclinus maculatus (assembly GCA_032191485.1). NCBI lineage: Eukaryota > Metazoa > Chordata > Actinopteri > Perciformes > Stichaeidae > Leptoclinus > Leptoclinus maculatus. The sequence goes on along the minus strand of JAVDOI010000088.1, from coordinate 312,400 downwards.
TAAAGGAGAAGCTCCTGCCCACACTCCAGGTTGAGCCTGACAGGTCCGCCTCAACCTCTCCAGGCCCAATTAGCGAGGCCACCCGCCACGGAGCGTGCTCACTCACAGCTGCAACGAGGCTGGAGAGCTTCTCAAAATGTGACTCTCCATGCGGGCCCAGGGACGCAGGGTACAAACCCCCGGGTCACAGAGCAAATCTCGCAACTAATGAGGGAAATAAGGAAATAGAGAATATAAGAGACTATTAATTCATCACATTCACACGCTGAAAGTCAATGTGTTGTGCTTTCTTGAAACATACAGGATTTGCATGTGAAAGCCCACCAGATAGAAACCTAGATCCTTAACCGTAGTAGTATCTCATTCAATGGGAGTTGTAACAGCGACAGGCCTACTCAGAGGATCTACATGATGTCCCACAGCAACTATGGCGTCCATGGTCAACACGTCAGTGGCCCTACGCTTCAAACTATGATGCTTTTGGAAACCCTCTAGCGTCAGTTCTGGACATGTCACACTCTTTTCAAAATAAACTTCCAACAAAGGTTTACTTAGTGTCAGGGTTATTCACGCGACAAAACAACTTGTCAAAGACCAACGTTTGGTGAGTGGCCCTTAGCTTCAACTATGTTGCTCTAGGTTTCCCCACTAGTGTCACGTTTGAACGTTTCAGGGACGATGTGTCAGTTTCCTCTCATTATATGCGTATTGTCTTTTCAAAATAAGGAAACATGCAGTTTGCATTGACTTAGTTTTTAGATTTACTTACTCAACAAAAGTACAAAGAATAAGAAAAGATATTACGGAAAATAGCTACGCCAGTCACATAACTGGCATTAGTAAGGTACGGAACAAAACTAAAGCGAAATCTGTCAATATCGACTTGGTTACACACGGGACATGAACAGTGGTCTCCTGGGTGAATGTCCTGTGTTTGTTTGACCCATTCCAACCTTGACTTCCAACCGAACCACATGGGTCTTAATACTATGCCGGTTACTCCTAACGTCTAACAATGACTCAGATGTGTTTACATTGGAGTTATTTGACAGACCGGTGGGTCACCTACAGAAGCTCATTGAACCACATGATTATCTAATGGACAAAATGAAACTCAGGGACCCATAAGGGGATCCATCAAATACAGGCATTCTGCAGAGCAGTTTAAAACCCCTGAAAATCTTGTTTTTGCTGACCTCCACTGGTTTTATTTGTCACAGTTTTGCAGTGATGTGCATGTCGACTGCAAGACTCTTTTAAAAAAGAAAAAATCAAATTCAGTCATAGTGGTGCCACGTCTACGACGTACATGATGCACAACCTCTACACAATGGAGTGGGTCTCAAAAGGGCTTTCAAACAGCATTCAGTACATCACCATGCAAATATATTCTCACAGGGAATGTGAAAAAAAGATGATCTGCAGTGGTAGTAACAACATACAAACCTGAACACAACATACAGCATGTAGAGCTAACCGCCTAAAACTTTGGCAAACATGCAAATATATTTGAATATGGAAAGGCAACAAGCTGACCGCAGATGAAAGGGCAGAAGTACATGAGCTACCTTGCCAACCAGGAAACATATGGTCCTCCCCTCCTTCCATCTCCCACATTCAACCTCATCAGGTACACCACACTTTTGTCTACCTAAATCATTTGGGTCCACTCCTTCACCCTGAATGGAGCTCGGCACTTCCTTTTAGTGTGCAGCCGCTTTTCCTCCCCTGTTTAAGATTGTTTTTAAAAGACCCAGTCGTCAATTACCATCTCAAATCCCTTCAGAACAGGCAACTGTAATTAAGCTTGGCAAAAAGTAATTGTAAATATTTGATGAGCTTTTAATGATTCATGTTCCTCTGATATGCCATGCGGCAGGGGCCCACATGGTCCATTTAGTTGTTCAAACACAATTCAGATGAAACAAGGGCATAATAAGAGGGCGTCTGTTAGGTGGGAAACATTATATTCATTACCTTGACAGAACTGAAACTGAAATAGCTGCAAGTGCAATTGACACTAGACTGGTCGGCCACAAACACCAACTTCTCTAATTCAGAGCCCCAATGTGTATGATAGTGTGGTGGTGGTATAGAATCTGTGCACGCAGATGAAAGATCTGGCCTGGGTGCACCGGGAAGAATGGGCTGAGAGCATCAGACAGACTACTAATTTTCGGAAAACATTTTTTCTTTTTGTATAAAAAACCCAAAACTCATGACATCACAACCATTTCAAAAATCCAATAAACACATAACCATTATAAAAACCACGCTTGAGAGAGACCCTATGCCATCTGAACAGCTGAACAGCATGCCACAGGAGGAAGATATGGGATAATGCTAAATGCTAAAAGATAGCACAACCATAGCGCAAGTAGCTCCTCATTGGCTACTGACCGACTGAACACTGAACATAAAACCAGAGTGTAAACAAACCCACAATCATGCTTTAATTTAAAAGCTATGTTTTCCGTTCGAATATCAACCTAGCTGCGGAATTACTAAAATATTGATATTTGAAGATATAAGGATCTGACACAACAGCAGTGACATATGGAATACTCCAGCACTGCTTTCATTGATTGCCAAGCTGCTGAAAGACTTTCCCTTGAGCTGAAACATCAAAGGCTGCTCTTATTGGGCTCAGTCTTCATAGCGCTCGCTGCTGATGCCCTTTCACCCTCAGGGCAAGAACGATAAGCATGAAATTGGAAATTTTTGCAATTGAGTTGATGAAATTCTCTTTCCACATGAGTCGGTGAGGACAGCTGCCCCAGGCCACTGCATATTCCAAAAGCTCTGATGCGTTTGAGTTTTGAGACTGGCGACGTGTGCAGTTTTTGCCTTCAGCTGGGATAAAACGATGGTAACCGATGGTAACACGCTGCAAATGGAAAAATGAATTCAGAGATTTATTCAAATCATTAAAGATCATTTTGAGATTTCACCTGGAAAACTAAATGGGTTTATGAATGCTAATTAAAATAATGTCCAGTCACTGTTTTATAATGTAGTGGTCAGCAGTCATTCTGTGAGAGTAGATTTAAATCACATGTGGGATGTCTGCTTTGGAAATGAAAGGCTGTCAAAGTGCTTGAATATCTTTCTGACTTCAACACATATAAGCTACACAAACATACCGTATCATGTGTTGTTGAAAGCATGTGACCTCTCAGGGTACATGGACAAGATGAGCTCGAACTATCGCCTCAGACAACCAGTCACGGCTCAGTTTCCATCCATATCGGTCCAACACGTCTTCAATTCATCATTTTTTCATGTTAGACATTTGTGCAAAATTGTGGCGAAACACTGGCGAGGCGACATTCAATTGGGGAATCCATATTTTTATCAACTGCATCGTATGTATGCAACTGTGACTAAACTATGACACAACACTACAAACTTATCATGAAGATTAATCAACACCTCTCTGACAGAGTCCCAACAACTAAAATAAAATGTGCAAGGCTGGTTTTTCAACACACTATCACTCCCAACTCGTTAAATACCAATGCTTGGTTAGAAGTACTACCCTGACCCTTCCACTCAGCACTCATTGTATTCGTATTAGATTGTTTCTGTACGTTGTCTCTGGTTTATGCTCTTAGATGCTTGTGTAAACAAGGAGATGCACTTATGACTTCTGGTGACTAGTAGTTCTCTTGAATACACTTATTGTAAGTCTCTTTGGATAAAAGCGTCTGCTGAATGACTGTAATGTGATGTAATGTGCCCGTCAGCGTCTGATTCCGACACACAGAGGCACCGTTTAGCGTCTCTATGACCTCTGTATTATCTATATTTAAAATGAAAAATGACAAAAATAGCTGTACTTAGTATTTTCTTTATCAGTAAAGGGAAAGAAAGTTAAAATTCTTTTCACTTTCATGTTCAGTGTGACTGCACACTGTCTCTTATTCTGACTGAACACACAGTGTTAGTGTGTCACAGACACACACACTCCTCCGGCTGGAGACTGAGGGATTATTTTGTCCTTTGTGTCTGAAATTGTCATTATTTGTTTAACTATTCATGAGTTACGTCCTAAAACCTTTGACGACCACATCCCTCTCAGTTCACCCTTGCGTAGTGGACTGTAGTCACTTCAAGTCTTTTCCTTTTAGTTTTTTTGTCCAATGTAGTTCTTCATTTTACAACCTTGCTACATAACCAACTGTCCTACCAACTTTAACACTCTTTATATCTGGTCACCCTTCATTGCTCACAATTATGTGGATTACTTACGAATTGATTATGTGAGTTATACACAAATGATAGTGCATTGCTTTTTGTAGGTAAAGCAACACAAGTAGCGCATGAGAGCAGCCTGCTCAGTGGTGTTTCCCCCCGTTAGCGCTCGAGCCTTTTCTCTTCTTTCCTTCCTTTTCCTGCCTGGGCACAGACACGCCTACGAGTCCTCTTCTTCCACACTTTCCTCAGCAGCCCCTCATCTTTGGGAGACCTTGCCCTTCAGCTTCATTATACCCTGTCGAGTACGCTGGTTGCTCTGGCACTAAAAAGAACACCCTTGTTTTGTATTGTCTCTCTCACTGAGTAGTCACTCCATCAACACTCATCTCATTCCGATGTTTTGGTGATACTATTCACAATCTTTAATATTAATGACAATGGATCCTGGTAATGAGCTCTCTGCTAGCGCCATCAACTGGACAAACTTGATCTTTTTAGACCCAACATTCTCTTTTAGTTATTCAAGACTAAGAATCGACACCATAACAATATTAATATCCATTCATTGTTGGTATATGCGAATAAATAAACAACAATCCTACAGGTTGTCATTAGTACCGTTCATTGAGCCCAGTGCCTGTGACAATGATTATAGGGATGCGGTGTTGAAGACAGTCTATAAAGAAGTCATTAAAGCTATTGAGTGGGGCCCCGACCACCATTGTTTCAGATAGACACAGATATCCCCACCGTGCCCATGCTTGTGTCTTTGGATGACCAAGAAGAGAATGCTTTTTACATTTTCCAAGCAATTTCTTTGAGTAATGGTTCAGCAGTAACACAGCTATGTGTCCATCACTAAATATCTTTGCCCTGAGCTGAAACATGTGTTTGTCACTACCATTACCAAGAGGTTTCTAATAGTGATCTAGTAATAGTTATCTAGTAATAGTGATCTAGTAATGGTGATCTAGTAATAGTTATCTAGTAATAGTGATCTAGTAATAGTGATCTAGTAATAGTGATCTAGTAATAGTGATCTAGTAATGGTTATCTAGTAATAGTTATCTAGTAATAGTGATCTAGTAATAGTGATCTAGTAATAGTGATCTAGTAATAGTGATCTAGTAATAGTGATCTAGTAATGGTTATCTAGTAATAGTTATCTAGTAATAGTTATCTAGTAATAGTTATCTAGTAATAGTGATCTAGTAATAGTGATCTAGTAATAGTTATCTAGTAATAGTTATCTAGTAATAGTGATCTAGTAATAGTGATCTAGTAATAGTGATCTAGTAATAGTGATATAGTAATAGTGATATAGTAATAGTGATCTAGTAATAGTTATCTAGTAATGGTTATCTAGTAATAGTGATCTAGTAATAGTGATCTAGTAATAGTGATCTAGTAATAGTGATCTAGTAATGGTTATCTAGTAATAGTGATCTAGTAATGGTTATCTAGTAATAGTTATCTAGTAATAGTTATCTAGTAATAGTCATCTAGTAATAGTTATCTAGTAATAGTGATCTAGTAATAGTTATCTAGTAATGGTTATCTAGTAATAGTGATCTAGTAATAGTGATCTAGTAATAGTGATCTAGTAATAGTTATCTAGTAATAGTTATCTAGTAATAGTTATCTAGTAATAGTCATCTAGTAATGGTGATCTAGTAATGGTTATCTAGTAATGGTTATCTAGTAATAGTTATCTAGTAATAGTCATCTAGTAATAGTGATCTAGTAATGGTTATCTAGTAATAGTGATCTAGTAATGGTTATCTAGTAATAGTGATCTAGTAATAGTTATCTAGTAATAGTTATCTAGTAATGGTTATCTAGTAATAGTTATCTAGTAATAGTTATCTAGTAATGGTGATCTAGTAATAGTTATCTAGTAATGGTTATCTAGTAATAGTTATCTAGTAATAGTCATCTAGTAATAGTTATCTAGTAATAGTTATCTAGTAATGGTTATCTAGTAATAGTTATCTAGTAATAGTTATCTAGTAATGGTGATCTAGTAATAGTTATCTAGTAATAGTGATCTAGTAATAGTTATCTAGTAATAGTGATCTAGTAATAGTTATCTAGTAATAGTTATCTAGTAATAGTCATCTAGTAATAGTTATCTAGTAATAGTCATCTAGTAATAGTGATATAGTAATGGTTATCTAGTAATGGTTATCTAGTAATAGTTATCTAGTAATAGTTATCTAGTAATGGTTATCTAGTAATAGTTATCTAGTAATGGTTATCTAGTAATAGTTATCTAGTAATAGTTATCTAGTAATAGTTATCTAGTAATAGTCATCTAGTAATAGTGATATAGTAATGGTTATCTAGTAATGGTTATCTAGTAATAGTTATCTAGTAATAGTTATCTAGTAATAGTCATCTAGTAATAGTGATCTAGTAATGGTTATCTAGTAATAGTGATCTAGTAATAGTTATCTAGTAATAGTTATCTAGTAATAGTTATCTAGTAATAGTCATCTAGTAATAGTGATATAGTAATGGTTATCTAGTAATGGTTATCTAGTAATAGTGATCTAGTAATAGTTATCTAGTAATAGTTATCTAGTAATAGTTATCTAGTAATAGTCATCTAGTAATAGTGATCTAGTAATAGTTATCTAGTAATAGTTATCTAGTAATAGTTATCTAGTAATAGTCATCTAGTAATAGTGATATAGTAATGGTTATCTAGTAATGGTTATCTAGTAATAGTTATCTAGTAATAGTTATCTAGTAATAGTCATCTAGTAATAGTGATCTAGTAATGGTTATCTAGTAATAGTGATCTAGTAATAGTTATCTAGTAATGGTTATCTAGTAATAGTTATCTAGTAATAGTTATCTAGTAATGGTTATCTAGTAATAGTGATCTAGTAATAGTCATCTAGTAATAGTGATCTAGTAATGGTTATCTAGTAATAGTGATCTAGTAATAGTGATCTAGTAATAGTTATCTAGTAATGGTTATCTAGTAATAGTTATCTAGTAATAGTTATCTAGTAATGGTTATCTAGTAATAGTTATCTAGTAATAGTTATCTAGTAATGGTTATCTAGTAATAGTTATCTAGTAATAGTTATCTAGTAATGGTTATCTAGTAATAGTTATCTAGTAATAGTTATCTTTAAAAGGTCACCGGCTGCTGACTACTCACTCCTCTTAACCGGCCAGTAGGGGCCGTGAGTGATCGACTATGCTTCAGTTTGGACTCTCGTTTCCGTTACGGGTTATGAATTGTTCCATTCTTGATTTACAAACCAAGGTAAGCCTAGCTGCTGGTAAACCTAATCTGTGGGATTACAAAGTGGTCTCTGGAATGGGCCGGAGAGCAGGTTGCAAAATGTAGATGAATATATTAATTCAGCGTCCTTTTATTGGGCATCAACGCATTTTAGCGCATATTTTCAAAAGAAATAGAATTGACGCGGAACATGCTTCAGGACGCGGCAACAACGAGAGCTTTTCTGTTCCGTGAGATATGCGAATAAAAGACGTCTGATGCACTTCCGGTCTAGACAATTGTGGTTTGACATGACAGCAGTGGTCATTGCAGACACACTTGGCAGAGCTCTGCTGAGTGCACTTTACTGATTTCACTTGTGTTCATCTTCTTATTTCATAATACAAAAAACATTATATATACATCACACCACAACCACATTATGATGAGACACTCTTGGAAACCGGCAACAAAGATGAAGCTGGAAAGAATCCGAGGTCTCAAGCAAACTTCAGCAAGCTGACATTTGCAAATACAAGATATATATATATATATATCTATATATATATATATATATATATGTATATAAAACAAAACAGAAATGTCTTGCTCTTTCCATACACAGGCATTCACAAATACCAGGTGTCAGCTCTGACATACAGACAAACACACACATTCCCTGAGAATATGAATAACTCTATGACACTACTACCGTATAATGCACTGTATATATACATAGGACAGCTTCTGGCTAAATATGCTTTCAGAGAGCGAGCCACCTTCAGGGTTTCTGAAGTAAACGTGATGGTGGCTTTGCCCCTAAGGTCGACAGTGGCAAAGGGGCAGGTGCCATTCCTGTGCACGATCATTTGCCACTTGAGGGAGTAGCATTACTGGTAGTAGTTCTATATAAATGAGGAATGTCGTTATGGCAGTGAGTTAAAATAAATGTAGGAATGGCTCAGTCCATGCAAATAAAGGTGGCAGTTTTATTAAACAAATATCACAATGGAACAGAGCAGAAGAACAAAAGTCCCAGGAAAAATTTAAAAAAAATTAACAAAATAAACAAAATAACAGCCTCACAGCAAGCTGCAAGCAAAAACAACTCTACATGGCTTCATATACCACTCCTGGCTCAACCCTATGGGAGGAAACCACTGCATGGGAGTTACCTAGTTGGACAGAGACAGGACAGAATGTACTCATTTGATGTGTACGTGTTTTGCATCAAATCATCTATTCCCAGCTGGGCAGGCTAAGAAGAAGAAGAGTCCCTGAATCAGATCAGGTTATCTAAATGTTTCACCTGCAAACATAACCGATGAGTTAGCAACCAAAAGCAGAGTGCGGTGACTCTCAACCGTATCATCGTCACCTCGTCAACAGTTACATCAAATGTTTTCATGACCCCAGATATTCCAGGAGGATTCCAGCAGTTATGATTAATACTGTTCAGTATCCAATTGATTGTATTGGTACCAGTAATACTAAAACCTATAATTGAAACAGTCCTTCTTTATGTTTTTTCGGCAACAACTGGGATCATTTCTTGATTGTTCAGTTACTATGAAATCAAATCCCTCATCGAGGGGATCCCTAAAAACCCCTCCAGCACCCCAAGAGGGCCCCGGAAACCACTTAGAGACTCACTGAACTAACGCTACTACTGAGATGAACATCTATGTTTCACATTGGGAGTATCTGCTGATGTTGTGACTGAACAAAAGGAAAGAGGTCTCTCTCACTCTCTCCAATCTGCCACTGAACAAAAAACATTTAGCAAAACTTGTTTCTGCAATAAAATACTTTTTATATGAACATAAAAAGGCTTAGCTAGCTCAAATGTTGGTCACACATGTGTTCATATCTGTGATAGTGTGCACTTTGACAAGATCATTCATCCTGCTGACAGGTGAGGCAGACCAAGATCCTGATCAAAACAGCAGGATTGTGATACAGGTGTGCCTTGGACTCACAATCAAAGCATCAATGTGCAGTGTTGCAGTGTTGCAGTGTTGCAGTGTTGCAGGGCAGCAGGACTATCCAGCAGAGCAACTGAAGGAGCTTTCCTGAGACGCTTTCTAACAGTTTGTGTTGAAATGATTTGCTTGTGCAAATCAAATGTTGCGTCAGCTGTGCCGGGGGAAGAAGCTAGATGTGAAGTTCTTTGGACTGGTTTTGTAACATGTGCTCTGCAGTTGTGAGGCCGGTTGGATGTGCTGCAGTCAGCATGCCATTGGCACGCTCCATCGAAACCTGCGACGTCTCTGGCATTGTGTTGTGTGATGAAAGTGTACATTTTAGAGCGGCCTTTAGTTGCAACATAATCTCACAGATGTACGTTAAATGACCATGACTTCTTAAAAAAATACATGGGGATGGTAAGTAAAGTGTGAAATGACGTAAACAATTGAATGTTCGGTTTAGTCCAAAACTGACATGATGTTTAGGCAACAAGACCACTTAGTTAGCTTGAGGAAATAAATCATGGTTGGTCTTAAGTTCAGTACGTAAACTAAGTAAACTAACTTAGCAATGACTCAATATCACTTTGTGACACGAACACCAGTCTATTTGACCCAACTGTACTACATCACGAGCTCTGAGCATTTCATCTTCACATGGATGTGTGCAGCTTGTGTATCCACCACCACAAAGGATCCTGATTGACTTTCCATTGGCATTGTGTTCGTGGTGCCGACACTTCATTTTGTTCTGTTACGGTAATGGTCATTTCACGTATTTCTCTGAAATCAGGCTCGTCATTGTGACCAGTCCAAAGCACACCTGCATCTTGGTATTCCACACCTGTGTTGGCAAAGTGCTCACTAATATGGATTTTAACAAATTTGTGAACTAAATTTCACATAAATAAGACTTTTTATGTGCATAGAAAAAGTCTTAGATCTTTTATTTCAACTCGTAAAAAATGGGAGCAAAAACAAAAGTATTTGTATTCACCGTACACTGACTAGCATCCACCTTTAAAAATAATGTATCCACCAACACGGGCGCTTCTCGTGTCTGTCCGTCACGCACTCTCACTCAGGGCTACACTCCCACTAACAGGGCCGGTGCAGCCAGCTTCCCTTTGCGTCCTGTGTCTTGGCAAACTTCACAGAGTTTCATCAAAGTATGCAGGACAGGCCCTCAGTGGCCCCACATCAGACAATACACTTCACACAGACTACATCACCTGCCTGCATGCCCAGCTGCTGGCTTATACGCATTGTGTATATAAAAAGCATGCGTGCGCGCTTGTGCGTGTCCGTGCACAAGAGGGAATATAAAAGACAAAGAGCAGATGGATGTGGCCCACGTGACGGACATAGCAAATGGTAACGAGTGGGAGAGTGAGATGGGAGGGGGGGGGGGGGGACTTCAAAAGCTACATGGGAGCCACAGGGGAACCCACCCTCGTCTCCCATCTCTCCTCGCCCCGACTCCTCTGCATCCTCACATCTAATTGGCAGTGACTTCACCTTGACACCAGCGACGTGTAGGAGGGGGGGGGGGGGGGTGGGAAGCAACCAGGAGCCTGCGACACATTCATTTCAAAACGCGGAGAAGCTATGCCAAACAAATCAGCTTGATTGATAATTGATGCGATTTCAGGTTATTTTGTGTTAAATTGGGACCAGTCTCCAAGGTGTAGGGGGGGGGGGGGTCCTTATAGCAACTTCACTGACAGGGACTTTATAGACAAGCTAAAGTTACTACAATGACAGCAGCAGAGACTCCGGGGGAGGTAAGAGTGATGAGTGGGAACGAGACGGGAGCTGAGAGGCCGGTCAGAGTGGGTGTCCAACAGAACTCCTCAAATATAGTTCAGGTTCACAGTTCCCTGGCCATATTTTAACGGGTTGGAAATATTTGAGTTGTGTTTAATATATCGGTGTTAAGGCTCGGTGATAACAGCGTTTTAAAAACAGTGATATTTTTGCAGCAAAAGATTCGCTCTTGGGGGTAAGTATATACCCCAAACATCCTGTGTGATGTTCAACTCTAATGAGCTTTGAACTTCGCTCAAATAGTCGCTGCATCACCCGACAGCCTGGTCCCCTAAGAACGACCTTCCCAGACAACAATAGTGCATTGTCCATTATGTTTCGAGGGAAACATATTTCCTCCCAGAATACGTTTGCTTTTTCACAAAAACCTTTCTAATCATAGTCCGCAGACGTCCTCGTAGGGGGGATGTTGGTCAGGGATGGATGGCTGAAGCAGACACAGGACTTTTACTTGGGGACATTTATTCATCACGTTAAACATTTGTCATGACATCTGTAACTTACTTATACTAAAATTAGAGTGGCGGGATTATATATTCATATAATTGAACGTTTGTTACGTTCAAGCTCTTGCCAAAAGAGTTCACACAATGCCAGGTATAGCCCTCTGTTTCTCTCAGTATACTAGAGTTGTAATGCTAAGAACACCAGGAAAAGGCTGGTTGTTTTCAGAACTAGTAGTTAATAACTCCACAACATCATTCCATGAGTAATACACAAAGTGTCAGTCCACCTGTACTACCCAACACCTTTACTGCAGGAAGGGAATCCTCTGGAGAAAAAAGAAACTCGGCGTTCGGAGGAAGGATTAAAGTCGAAAAAGAAAGCGATCAACAGTGAATGAGCGCTCAGAGGGGGGGGGGGGGTAAATACCACAAATGTACTTGCAGACATACGTCGTAAGCACGTCAACAGTGTTTGTGTTATTTTAATTCAGATTCAAACAATCCTATTTGTAATTACTCCAGCTTTAAGCAAAACCGTGATGTTTTACTGAACCAACCAAGTAGTTTTGTTGCATTTTGGTTTTGTTTGAAATCCCAGCGTTGTATGGGAACATCATTCTCAGCACAATGGGTTGTCTGTAACCACCAGTGTTGGCTACTTAGCGACTTTGTCACGTTTCTCTTAAGATTCTGGCGACTTTTAAGACCCCTACTGATACTTCTTTTAACGACTATTTGGACAGACCGTAACTTCTCTCCCTTGAAGAGAGTCGCCAATGAATTAAGTTAACTTTACCATTTGAGCTTTATTGATTCTCAAAAGACACAATGTACGAGCCTTTTACAAGAGCGAGTATATTTAAGGGTCTGGATTTAGAGGCATACAAAACAATGATTTTACAGCTGTGCGTTGTCGAGCAACATATTAACTCTTTTCAAGCAGGTTTCAGCCACCTGCCATTGAGAATCGATGGCAACGCTGAGAACCACACCTTTCTGTGAATTGGCAGAAGTGATACCATGTGAAGAGATGTCCTGTTGACCCAGTTACCATTAGACCCATCCTCATTCCTGACATTCAAGTTCCTGAGGTAACTTTTCATGACATGTGGTGGATGTGAACTCTCAAAGTTGTCCCACCGCACGTCAACCAAGCGGTTAACCGAGCAATCCTCATTATTATTCATGAAGCGTTCACATTGCGTCAGGTGCTGTCTTGCCCCTGGGCTTGAATCCACAGTGAGTTAACTCCCAGCAGACAGGCTGACCGGCTGATTTAGTATTCAGAGTTGACACCATCATACTGCAGTGATCCAGGTTGGAAATACTGTATTCTGAACCACTCGTGGGAATGTAGTTTTCTGAAAGGTTGTATGGTAAGAGAAATGCCCTTATAATGTTAATATATAGAGATGGATATTAAAATGCTAAAAGCGGCATCTGGATGAACAGATGGTTGGATGGAGGCAGCACCTTACGCAGTGTTTGTACAGCTTTTTGCTACGTTCCATATTTCAATGCAAACTGCTGTTAAAACCACTGCTGTGATATATCAGCATCTTGTGTTGCTGAACACACTCTGATAAAACCAGCGAGGTGTCGGCACATTGAGCGTATGCTGTGTACCTTTTCTGTTATGTGTGAGAGCTCCAAAAGATCACAATGTGAAACATTGGTAAACATTTTGTATAAAAAGATTTATAGGGTTTTTATTCTCTGAGAATGAAGTTTGAGGCAAATGACGATGAGGATTCTCATTTTGAGCCAAGAGGTGAATTCAAAGAAGAATTTGAGCCAAAGACAGTGACTGTTGAGTCACTGAGCAGCAGACTATGCTCCACCATTGCAGGATGTGTGAGCATTTTTAAGAGCGATATTGAGAGTTAACAAAAAACTTTCTTTTTTAACAACATAAGACAAACCGTCTGGTGTCTGGTGGACAAACTCTGAAATGGAGATCGTGTTTCTAAATGACCACCAGCCTAGTTCATCACATCTGTACTTTGTGCACAGATGTGTCCAATGAGCTGGTATCGGCCTGTTTGATTCATCGGTTCAAATAAATCTACAACAAAAGTTTAAAGGTACGTTTGTTTTGCAATGAATGAATAGCATGTTCTGAGAAGATTACAACCGTTAATATCTTACTCAGTGGCCACTTTGTTAGGTACACCTGTACCTGCCACGTCGTCTTTCTTTTCAAAGTTTGTGATGTTAGTGACATTATCTGAAATGTGTTAATTCAATGAGATGTTTGCTCTTGAGGTCATAGGACTACACTATGAACACAAACAAGGGGTAGAATATTAGAAACACTTCTGAATGTGCAGACAAACCTTTGTTAAGTTTGGGTTTAGTTTGATATTTTTCACCAGAACAAGTCCTTTTAACCCAAACCAGCTTCCACCAGGACTTCACCTTTTGAACAGCTTCCTGTGCATCTCAGAGACGGTACAGTATGTTGACTACAACCATGCACATCTAGGTTGTTTCCAGTGTAAGTCATGCAGCAGTATTAATATTCATTTCCTGCTGAGCCTAACAGCGGTTGTTATTTTCTTGTCAAAGAGGAGTCTCCCCCCCCCTCTCGCTCTCTTCTTCCTCTCCTGATTCTCCCTCTTCACTTCTCTCTCCTTCACCCCCCCCCCTCTCTCTCCCTGTTATCTCTCTCACGTCCTCCACCTCTTGGTCTTCTCTCTCCTGGTAACAGCGAGTGGGATCAAGGAAGCGCCGCGGTTTTGCATATCAGCTCATTATTGTGAGTGACAGAGAGTCGACACTGTTCCTGTGTGAGGGATCGCAGAGAAGCAATCGCATACATGCAGTCCTTCCTTTCTCTTCTACGCAGCAGGGAGGTGGCGTTGTTGTTGTTGTTGTTGTTTGGCTTACTGTCTGGCTGTATAATCTGATGCACTTGGACACGTTTCTCTGTGTTTTGTGTGCTGTATGTGTTTGTGCATTTGGTCCATTTAAAGCCATACTACTGGACCATCAGCCTGATATTGTGTGCGTGCATGTATGACCGACCGTATGCTCAGATAGATCCACAGTTTTTGAAAAAACGATTCTATTGACGATATTGATACCATCATTGACTGAGTCTTCGCTCCTCTTTACCTGCTGGTAGAGGAAGTTATCAACAGCTAAAAACAAACCTAACCCGGTCTGTTGCAGGAAAGATATTCAAGTTAGTCCTCGTACTTTTCCTACATTACATGGATATGGTATTTTCTAAAGAAATGTCTTCTTGGCGGGCTGCACGGTGGTGTAGTGGCTAACACTGTCACCATCCATATTGGCTCTGAACAGCCTTAAATACCACTTAACTTCCTTACTTCTGACCTTCATTAAGAGGTGATAGTGACACACATCTTTATATCTTATGGTATTCATATTCATCCTCGTATATTGTGGCATTCATCAACTGACGGAAAAAGGGTTCTTATTTGCCCCTCCGGTCTTTTCCCCCTTTCCCTGACTGTGAACAGGTACTGGCAGTGGTAGAGGATGCACTCAGAAGAAATAAAACTATGAACACCGTACAGTAAACGTCCTGCATTTAAATGTTTACTTCAACTGAAGAGCGAAAGAGGCTTCATCAGCACAATGTACTTAAAGTGACTTCATTGTTAAATGTGGAGCTTTTTGATATTAATATGATGCTGGGTAGTTTAATGACTAATAACGCATTATGTATTTTAATTGTTATATTTTGTGAGTCAAATCTGAATCTGGGATGTAACATTTCTCGCCATTTTGGATTACAGCCGTCGCCATGTTGGTTTTTCACAACTAGTGAACGGAAGGTACCGTATCTGGAATGACGTAGAGCAGGGGTCTCAAACTCAAGGCCCGCGGGCCGAATGCGGCCCCCCACGTCATTGTATGTGGCCCGCGAATCCGCCAGCAAAAAAAATAAAAAATGTAATAAAAAAATTAAAAGTTAGACTTGATAATAAAAATATCCCCAAAGTCGAAATGATGAGATAGAAAGTCATAATGATGAGATACTTAAACACACAGTCACAGAAGCAGCTCTTCACAGGTTACCCTACATGTTACATGTAATGTATTGTGAGTACATTGAAGACTAAACGTGTCTTTACAACACATGAAATACTTCACATGGATTGTACTAACGCACCCTTGAAAGGATTTTAAGCTTTGAACAAAGTTATTGTAATAACTTGTGTTTGATATTTGTCTTTGCTATTTTCTTTAATAGTTTGAGAGTAATGTGGGTTTATTAACAATAAATTAAAAAGATTAAAGTTATAATAACAGAAATGTGCTTCAATATATTTTTACATTTATATAACTGCATGTACAATATTTTAACACTTGAATAAACAATAATCAAATGCAGAGACAGTTATTAACAATATGTTAGGAGTAGTAACTTACATTCTTACATTTACAACCGGCCCTTTGAGGGCGACGTGATGCTGATGTGGCCCTCAGTGGAGATGAGTTTGAGGCCCCTGACGTAGAGGCTGTAATCATGCTGTATTGAAACTAGAGATTGAGACCATAAACTCATGTTTACAATGTTTACTGAGGTAATAAATCAAGAGAGAAGTAGAGTCATTTTCTCATAGACTTCTATAGAACCAGAGGAGTCGCCCCCTGGTGGACACTAGAGAGAATGCAGCTTTAACACGTGAAGCTTTCACTCGGTAGAACCGGAGGTTGCCGCCTGGTTCACACTAAGAAGTGGGCTATACAGCTGACTTGCACATTTTGAAGTGCTTTGGGGGCCTCTTGTTAGTTATTTGGGACCGGGAGTGTAATGCAATCATGTCATTGGAGGTGTATCACAGCGTTGCGTGTAAAGCAGCAACTATGTTCTCAACAGGCATG
This sequence comes from Leptoclinus maculatus, assembly GCA_032191485.1. NCBI lineage: Eukaryota > Metazoa > Chordata > Actinopteri > Perciformes > Stichaeidae > Leptoclinus > Leptoclinus maculatus. Next base: position 295,865 of record JAVDOI010000088.1, on the reverse strand, counting down.
TTTTCAAAGGGGACTGCACGAGTGAGTCCTGAAACCAAGAAATGAATCATCTTTTGCACCTCCAGTTCCCTTGTCTCGAAGTCGACGGGATTTTGGAACAGGTTTGTGGTTCGATGCCTCAAATAAGGTCTGTGGTTAACACAAGATTAAGAGATTATTGTTCTACGATATAGATATCCCACTCGTGATGTTGAAGCTTTAACGTGTCTTAAAAAAAGGTGGTTGGTAAAAATGAGACCAGTAAACGTCATCCCGCCTTTAGCTTAGTTGGGTGGTTTGTTTGTATCGTAACATCAGGTCGATTACATTCACGCTTCAAAATATAAAAGTGGAGTTCATTTGTGAAGATTACCTTGCTGAACAAAACGTGTAAGTACCATAAACGTTTGTTTGCCACAGAGCTTATTTTCTGCAATAATCAACATCAAAACATCCCCTTGGCTTTATGGGTTGGATTACAACAAGAAAAGCTCTTCCGCGCAGCACTCTATTACACTCTATTACACTCTATTACACTCTATTACACTCTATTACACTCAAGTGGCAATTATGCAGTTTACTGCTCGGTTCCACTGTTGTTGCAACGTAGCGTTCACAAATAACTGACATCTGAGCCAACTTTTATTTTTGTCAATGTACATACAATAAATGCACAGCTGCACCTTTCAGGTCACAGATTTGTGTTGTGCTCTTCACGAGTGGCTTGTTGATTCAGTTACCTAGCTCACTGCTTTCAGCCTCAGTGGGTCATCACTGATGAGAGTCCGTCAATAGGACAGAGCATTACAAAGACTTAGTGCTGTTCTCTGATCACAAAGAATCACAGCAGTGCCTCTGAGTGATTACAAAGCAGTCTGAGTCAAAC